>CATIWC010000257.1:0-62170 GCA_948472305.1 Vicia faba | reverse complement strand
TGGACTTAGACTTTGATCTAGATCTCATTACTTTCTGATTTCCTCTACTCTCACTCCTTCCTCTTGAGACACTTAAGCCCTCACCACTATCGTTAACCTTTAAATCTTTCAACTTTGATAACTCTCATCTTCCATAATTTGTAACCTTTCACCCCTTCAGGATAATCAATGAAGACACACTTCACAACCCTTGCATCAAGTGTGTCTTGTTTGATATGAGAAAACTCCAAGGCTCCAAAAATTCTCAAATTTGAGTAGTCTACCGATTTCCCACTCCAAACATTCATAGGTGTCTTGAAGTTTATTCTTGTGGATGGATATTTGTTGGTCAAGTGAGGTACTGTAGTAAAAACATCACACCATAAACTCTATGGTAACTCAAGTCCCAAAAACATACACCTCACTCTCTCTAAATTGTTCTTTAAGTATTTTGTCATCATCAAAACCTAAGCGGTAAGAACAAATTTTGTTCTAACAGTCATAATAGTTTTGAACAAAATTTGTACTGTCCAATCAACTGGCACTCATACCCAATGATTGGGTTAGTGAAAAAGTTACCCTTAAACATTTGTGAGAGAGTCTTAATGCACAACAATGTCTCTCTATCATTTCTTTCCTTTTAAAATTTCATAATCTTTTACTTTTGGGGCTTCCAATCAATTGGAGCAAGGTGCCAATTGATTGGAAAATTATATTTTCCCCATGAAAAATTCCTTTTTTGTATCAACCTCTAGCCTATAAATAAAGGCTCTCCCCTTCATAATTTTAGATCCAGAAACACGAGCATTCTATCTCACTTCTCACGCTCTCTATAAAATATTTACAACTCCCTCTCACATTATTTTAGTCGTAGAACTTCGGGAAAGTTCTTTTGTTTAGTGATGTTTTTTGTATTCAAGAAAGGATATTGTTATAAATTCACCAAGTAATATTTTATATTGGTTGAATAATTTATCCATAAGTGAGTTTTTATTGGGTTCAATGCTAAACCCTTTAAACGTTTTGGGTTTGTTGATTTAAGTTCTAAGTCGTCGGTTCGGTTCATAAGTTAAGCCACATTCAAAAGCCTACTTTCGTTCGAGATCATCCCAGTTCAAAATCTCAGTACGGTTTGTGAGCTAGTCCAAATTTAAAAGCTCAATGTGGTTCAAGATAAGCATATTTCAAAATCTCATATTGGTTCTTGGGCATCCAGGTCAAACCCTCATTTCGGTTCGCGAGTTCTGTCTGATTCAAAAGCTCACCTTGGTTCGAGATAAGTTTGTAGAAAATCTTGGTTTAACTTGAGGACTAACCACCTTAAGTTATTATTTTGAAATAAGACTAACCACTTTAATCCACTATTTGGAAGGAAGACTAACAATTTATCTTTGTAAGACCGTGTTTGAAAGGAAGACTAACTTTTTCTCTCCGTTATTCATTGTTTAGTTGGAAGTTAGTCTGAAACTTCATTTTTCTTGTATAAGGGGGTTTGAGATTTTAACTTACTAAAAGATCTTAAGAATGATTGGATCCTCTCAATATTAAATCTTTGGGACATGATTAAATTTTCTTAACTAAACATGTAGAAACTCCTGGTGTCTTTTCTCTTTCCCTTAACTTTTTATTTTCAAAAATTTTACTTTCGATTGCTAATATCTAAAAAAAGTTTAAAATATTTTTAAACTTTGAAAATAAGCATACAAGTTTTCAAACCACCATTTTTTTAAACCCACAATTCACCCCCTCTTGTATGCAGAGTCATATATCTAACAAGAGCAACCTTCATAGCGCGAGACTTAGAGTTGTAGTTACGATGGTCAATTGGTGTGGTGACAAGGATGATGGGAGGGTTTTAGTTTGATAGAGATAATAAGGGTTAAAAGGGTTGCTGGATATGATACGGTGGCAGAACCGACTGTTATACTGGTTTTGCGTTTGTGTTTGCAAATGTTGTGTTAAGTAAGAGTCACCACCGACTTTTCTTTTATCCAATAAAGGAAAGGGTGAAAAGAACAGAAAAATACATTTCGAGAGTTTTCTGAGTAAGGGGGTAGATTATGGAAAGGGAAGGTTTAACACCCTTTCCATCTATAGTTATCTACAGACTCTTAGATTCTTAGATCATTTTGAAATACCTTGTGCTTTGTGTGTTTTGAAAAGTATTTTTGAAAGCGCCTTAGTGCAGCGAACTTTGTAATATTTCTTGGAATGCTAGAGAATGTATACAAAGTGTTTGTAAATGTTTTTGAAAGAAGTTTTGTGTAAGTGTAAAAGTTTGTTTTGAGCATAGCATCTAAGAACTATCTACTTTTACTAGAAAGGGTTATTCTTTTCCTCTTTTCCTTTAGACAGTGCTATCCTACTATTAGTGAGTAGGTAACCCTAGTCGTTGGATGTTTGAGGGACATTCGAAGGGACGTTTATACAGTCACAAAGGCAACTGGGCAAGAAATCTTAGTAACTATCCTAGGGTTTTAATATCATACCGAGGCAACATCGAGAGGGTCATCGAGGGACTTATGATCTTCAAACTGGAGGATAGCCACTAAAATCTCTCACGTTTCGAGAGATGTAATTGTTTTCCGAAGGAAACCAAAGTGGGATACTCTAGAGGTGTACATGTGAAATTGTGTTGTATTCAGTTATTTATCTCTGCATTTAGGTTTGCTAGCATTTGATTTTAATCTCCTTCCATACAATCTTATTAGTTATGCATCTAAACAGTTTAATAGTTTGCAGGAATTTAAAATGCGAAAAGATAAATCCTAAACTATTACAAGGCTTCAGGGAGGAAGATTAATTACATGTCCAAAAATGGAAAAAATAATGCAATAAAGTAAAAGTCCTAGTTATAAAACTATTACATCCCATAAGCAGATATATTAATATGAAAAGGCAATAATAATACAAAAGTATTTAAACACGCGCGAATTGAAAATAACGTCTAAAACTTAAAAAGGAAAAATATTTTTGTTTGTTTTTGATCATGGAAAGAAATTTAAAATGTTAAGTCTATTTAGTTTTAAATTAAAAAAAGGATTAAAATAATTAATCAATTAATTTACAAAATTAATTTGTTTGAGAAAATGCTAACCTAATATTTTTGTGATTTTTATATTTGTTTATTGATGAAAAAAAGAATTAAAAGAAATAAATAAAATGAATAAAACAAGAAAATAAAGACGGGCCTAGTAGCAAAAGTAAACAGGGGGTATAAGATTTGGAATTCGATGGCCCATATCAGGAAGAGGCCCATGTTTCCTTTGGATCCAATGAGGGAGGTTGTCGAAAGTGCATGATGAACTGTACATTGAGGTTATTGGATCTGGATTGATGGGATCTGTGATCGGTGGAAATAGAACTGACTGTTTTTTAATGCTGGTTCGCGAAATGTCGCGGTAAGCAAGAGTCGCCACCGTCTTTTATTTTCTCCAACAAGGAAAGGACAAAAGCACAGCAAAATTCCTTTTCAAGACGTTTCTCGGGTTCGGGAGGTAGATTATAGAAATGGATAGTGTTAGCACCCTTTCTATCCGTGGTTATCCACGGGCTCTTAAGTACTTGCTCTTATGTTTTCAAAATTTGTTTGCTTTTCAAATGTGTGTGGGTTTTGAAAAAGTTTCGTTTGAAAAATTTCTAGGTAACTCTTGTATCTGTCCTCAAGAGTGTATGAAATATTTGTTTGAAAACTTTTTGAAAGTTTAAGTGTGAAAAGATGTTTTTGTTTGTTTGAAAGAGCAAGTACCCACGAGAATCTACCTACTCTAAGTAATTAGGCTGTGTAAGAGTCCTTTAGACAGTACTATCCCACTATTGAGAAGTAGGTAGCACCGTCGTTGGAGGTATTCGGGTCAATTCGATTATAAGGGACAATGTGGTCACCAAAGCAATAGTAGGACACCTTAGAAGTAACCCTAATGTCCTAGATCCTTTTTATCTGAGGTAATCGTTTCGAGGCAACTGGATCTTAGACAGGAGGGCGACCTCTAAAACACCCTATACTTGACGACCACGTTTGAGGCAACCAGTGAGGCGTACCCTAGGAGTGGCATGTGCATGTGTGTTGTTTTTCAGTTTAATATTTATCTTTGATCATGCAATGGTGAGCTACGAGTTGTTTTTAATTGTCATACAGTCTTGCAGGCATAATTAACAGTTAAGAGTGCAGAAAATTAAAGTGCGGAAAGGTAAAGCTACGCTATTACAAGGCGCGGGTCTATACATCGCCAAAAACATAACCCGTTTTGAAAAGTAAATACGGAAAATTAAAGAAAGCAATAAAATCCTAATTACTATTACATCCTTTGAACAGATACATAATAATCACAAATAAGAATAATGCGCGAAAGATTAAATTGGAACGTCCTAGGGTTTTTGACCCTTTTGAGAAATAATGAAAGAAAATTGTCTTTTTTGTGTTTTTAATATTTTAATGAAAAATAAAAAGAAAAAGGAAATTAAAAGTCAAGAAAACCCTAGTTCTAAGTTTATTTTAATTATTAATAAAAAATGTCAAAGTTAACCTAATTAACTAAATTAATTAATTTACATTTTTATTTACAAAAATAATAATAATTAATAAATAATAATAATAAGAAAATATGATTAGAAATTGTCAACCCTAATTCTACATGATTTTTATTTGTTTATGAAAAAAAATTAAAATTGACCTAATTTAAACTAAGTTAATTGTTAGTATTTATTTACAAAAATAATGATTAATGAATTTAATAAATGATAAAAATATTTACAATTTTGGTGATCTCTGAATTTATTAAAAATATTAATTTGTTGGTTAATAATGATAATTAATAATGATTAAAAGAATTAAGAAAGAAAAAGAAAATAAAAAGGAAAATAAACCAGGGGGTTTGAAGGCCCAGATGGAGGTGAATTTGTTGAATCTGGCCCATTAAGCACAAAGCCATGTTTGACTTCCTTGAATCGTCCAGATATGCATTGACTCCTGAGTACCATGGTCTTCATTCTTTGACCATTAGATTGAGGGTTGTGGACACTTGGCTAGCTGATGCGTGAGGACATATGGTGGAATGCATTGAATGGCCTGTATAGAATTACATAAGAAAAAATATTATTGAGTTTTGGGGGGACCTGGGAATCGAACCCAGGTCCCAGTAGTTACCAGACACATCATCAACCACAACACCACGCTGCATGCTTTGTTATTATAATAGATAATGAAAATAATATATAAAAGAAAATCAATTATGCTGGAAACCAAAAAAGCGCGCATCATATTCAAACTAGCCAACCATGTTGAGACACATCCTTCATCTTCTACCTTTTCCTGTAAAACAAAGAATAAGATAGCGGGGGTTTTTAACCCCCACAACATGAAACTGCCAATAATAACGATTAGGCGTACAGTGCATATAAAAAGGGCGCGATGGTGGCAATGTCTTCGTCTCATTCAGACGGTTTCAACCATGTGCGTTTTATGGTCTAATTTTACTGTATGTTGAAAGCCCCAATCTGAGAGCTCTGAAACCCTAGATTTCATTAATGGTGTTTTGCGTTTCAGGGCACCATAAGGCAATTAATCAATACCAAAAGCTTCAGAATGATGTTAGCAATGCAAAGCAATAATCAAAACATGTTAATGATGCATAAAACTTGAGATTCGATTATGGAAAAGAATGGTAAACCGTGTGACTGAAGTGAGGGATTCTTTGAGTGTTAGAGCTTGTTTTTGATTGCAAATTGCTTCTGAGTATGCTAGCAACGCGTTTGAATCAAGACAAGGGTTTGAATTGTGCTGAAAGGTTGATTTCAGTTTTCAACTTTTTCTTGATTTTTTGGAATGTGGTTATGGTGTTTGATAGCAGCTTGCACGTGAATGATTTTAGGTTTTGCTTCAGCATATGTAGTAGAATGAAAACTAGGGTAAATCTTGGTCAAGAATCCATTGTATTCATGTTTTGCATCTTTGATTTCAATCAAATCTTTTTCAACCTTTTTGATTGAGAAACCTTGCCAATCATGGAGATTTTGATGTCCTTGATGTGTACATGAATTGCCAACTTTCCCTAAGTGTATTTGCATCACAAAAAGATTTGAAAACCATATCTTTTGAATTTTCCTACAATTAAAATCAATTAAATGAATTAATATTAATAAAAATTCAATTAATTAATTAAAAATAAGAAAATAAATCAATTTAAGCTTAATGGGTCGTGCATAGGCCTTGGGCAATGTTTCAAGAAAGAATTTGAGGCCCATTAGCAAAAATGAAGTGTTTTAGGCAAAGTTGACTTTTGCAAATTCCCAAAAATTTCCCAACTTCTCCAATGCATATCTTGCTCAATTTTGAAGCTATGAACATGTTCTTGGACATTTTGGAAAGGTCTTGAAGTCCTCTAACCAATTCCTTGGGTCCCATGTCATTTGGATTTACCAATCTCAAGTTATGGTCTTTGACTTAAAGTGCCTTTTTGTTGACTTTTGAAAATGACCTATAATGTAGAAATCGATAACTTTTTGTGAGAGCATTTCTTGGACTTGGAATGTGAAGATGAGTTGTAGGAAATGTCATCCCCTTCAAAATGAGAATTGGATGGGATTTTTATGATGAACCATGAAAAAGTTATGCCTTGGTCAAGTTATAGTTGACTTTTTCAGCTGTCCAAAAATAGAAACTTTTGCATCTTGATGATTTTTGAGCCATGCTTGTGGAATCATGATCAAGACTTGATCAAATGATGATTGTGGCTTCAAAATAAGATGTTGACCAAAAATTTTGACTTTTGACTGTCAAATGACCATTTTACCCCTACAGTTGATTGTGAACCAAATAGGACTTTTGATTGTGGACCTTGATGCTGTGAGACTTGCAACTTGGCATGTAGATGCTTGACAATGCATATAGGCCTATGGGACTTGTTTGGACCACTGAAAACCTCAAATTCTTTGCAAGAACCAAAACCCTAATTTGGACTGGCTTAGGAGATGTCTGAACTGTGCAACCCCTTGAGTAGACTTGAGCAAATTGAGATGATGCTTGTCAAAACTTTGAAGAATATGGGAGGGAAAATTTTGGGGTACAACAGTTTCCCCTGTTCAATCTTCTTAGACCTGAGGATGTAGATTGGCTTGCGTGCCTTTCGTGATCCGAGAGTGGAAGAGGATTGAACACTAGAGTGCCCAGAAATTTGCACTCGCATAGTGGAGTATCAGCAGTGTGATGGCGGGAATGGGCTTATAGATTCCATTTGGAGAGATGGTGGATAGGAGGATGGGCTTATAGATGCCATCTGGAGGTATGACAGGACCTTGTCGGGAATGGGCTTATAGATGCCATTTGGAATTGTGTGTCGATCGCGTAAGAGATTCCTTAGCGAGAACTTGCGTACTTGAGAAAGAAAGATGGTTTCCTGGCCTGTTACAGGTGTTGATCTTCAAACTCTTCATGTAGATATGCCCTGGCTGGATACAGGTATCGAATCTACAATTAATCGCTCACAGATGTGCCCTGGCTAGATACAGGTATTGAATCTGGAACTTCAAAAGGTTGCTTACAGACGTGCCCTAGCCGGATACAGGTATCGAATCTACAAACAATCACAGATATGCCCTGGCTGGATACAGGAATCGAATCTCTAAACTCTTCATGCGGATGTGCCCTGGCTGGATACATGTATCGAATCTACAATCAGTTACTCACAGATATGCCCTGGCTAGATACATGAATCGAATCACTAAACTCTTCATGCAGGCGTGCCCTGGATGGATACAGGTATCGAATCTACAATCAGTTACTCACAGATATGCCCTGGCTAGATACAGGAATCGAATCTGGAATTCTTCGTCTACAGATATGCCCTGGCTGGATACAGGTATCGAATCTCTAAACTCTTCATGCAGACGTGCCCTGGTTGGATACAGGTATCGAATCTACAATCAGTTACTCACAGATATGCCCTGGCTAGATACAGGAATCGAATCTGGAATTCTTCGTCTACAGATATGCCCTGGCTGGATACAGGTATCGAATCTCTAAACTCTTCATGCAGACGTGCCCTGGCTGGATACAGGTATCGAATCTATAATCAGTTACTCACAGATATGCCCTGGCTAGATACAGGAATCGAATCTGGAATTCTTCGTCTACAGATATGCCCTGGCTGGATACAGGTATCGAATCTCTAAACTCTTCATGCAGACGTGCCCTGGCTGGATACAGGTATCGAATCTACAATCAGTTACTCACAGATATGCCCTGGCTAGATACAGGAATCGAATCTGGAATTCTTCGTCTACAGATATGCCCTGGCTGGATACAGGTATCGAATCTCTAAACTCTTCATGCAGACATGCCCTGGCTAGATACATGTATCGAATCTACAATCAGTTACTCATAGACATGCCCTGGCTAGATACAGGAATCGAATCTGGAATTGCGACAGTTGATAGTAATCATCTTTGGATTGACCTTTTTTCCTAAAAAGGCAAAACATCAGTTGTATGCAATGTCATGATGCATGATGTCATGATGTTCTTAGGGAGAAATGAGATTGTGTTATATGTATGTAAGCAGGATGTATGAAATGTGATATGTTTATGAATATGTTTTCGTCTAGGAAAATAAATCCTTGACGAATGTCGGGAGCTTGTTGAATCCTGGGCTGATGTTTGAAGAGTAGAGTTCTTCGTTCCCGCTGGGGATGATGGTTGCAAGAATAAACCGGTAGGAGAAGATGACTCCGTTGGGGAATAAACTTGTTGGAGAGATTACTCTGCGAGGAATTACTCTGTGGGAAGAGATACTTCGCTGAGATTTTGGTGATAACTCCGCTGGGGATACCGTTGATAAGCTTTGTTAGAGGATTTGATGAACTCCGCTGGGGAAAAGGAAGAACTTCGCCGAGGACGATCTTTCCGTGGTAATTAGCTGAGGATAACCCAGTTATAAGCTCTGGCAGGGAATAACCTTTGAATAGAGTCGGGGAGATGCATTCGTACTCTGCAGGGGATAAGCTTCCAGAATCTACTGGGGATAAGATTCCAGAATCTACTGGGGAGGATAATTCAACTCTCTTGGGGAAACTTTTTGGACTGTACTGAGGAGTGGCTCCACTAGGGTGTCTTGTATTCCGCCGGGGAACAATCTTATACTAAGACTGTCGGGGATGCTTGCTTGGGAATATCTGTATGCTCGGCTGGGGAATGTTGGGATCTTCTGGGGATACCCAACTTCCTTAAGGCTGACAGTAGACTAACTCTGCTTGGGGAGAGCGTTGCTGACTTGTTGGGGATACCGTGCCTTTTTTTAGGGCTGATTGGGAGACCAACTCTGCTCGGGGGGGGGGGGGGGGAGTATTGCTGAGTCTTGTCTTACTCCGCGGGGAGTGGAGGTATCTGGGTTACATTCTTCAGTCGAACTTACCTCGGTACCTTGGTGGACAGAGCAACTAGATCGCTTAGACAACTCATTATTGCCCCTGTTTCTAATGTCACCTGTAATTAGTCCTTTGTTTCGCATGCAAATATTTATGAGTTAGCAATTAATGTCAAATGCATATATCAAAAATGAACATCGGACGTTCTTCGCAAGACAAAACAGAAAAAAGGAAAAACAATTGGCAATTTGTCTGAAAAGTGAATTTGTATTGATTTTTGAATTTGCCTGTAAATAGGCATTTTTGTGTATAAGAGGCTGACGTCCCAGTAAGAGAACACCGCCGAACAACATAGAGTTTATACAATTTTGTGAAAAGAAAACAAAACAGGTATGTGAAAAATAATCCCACTGGGTTCCAACTCTGCTATTGCCTTTATATCTTCAAGCGTCTCATCACTTTGCTGCTCAGTTGAAGATGAAGCTGATTGATTGATGTCGTCTGAACCTGATAGTTGATACCGGATTCCGGATGCAAGGTGATTCAATGAGACATAGTATTACGCTTTATCCCTAACTTTTTCCTGGACCGCCCTTTCGGGTTTTCAGTCCACCGGGATACCCATTTTTGCCCAAGCCGCCTTTTCAGGTTTTCGACTTGCCGGGTGTACAGATTTTTTTTCATTTCATCCCTTATTTTTGCCTGAACCCTTTTGGTTCGCCGGGAAGCCCTTATTTTTGCCTAGGTGTGTCAACCTAGCGGGTCTTTAATCATGCGTAGTATCTTTTTACTATGTCTGCATTGGCGGGGTGAGGAAGGTCGTCACCATCCATGGTAGTTAGAATCATAGCTCCTACTGAGAAGATATGTTTAACCACAAATGGCCCTTCGTACGTAGGGGTCCATTTGCCCCTGGGATCACTTTGAGGAAGGATGATGCGCTTGATTACCAGGTCTCTGACTTGATATTCTTGTGGCCTGACTTTCTTGTTAAATGCCCTGATCATTCGTTTTTGGTACGTTTGACCATGACAAATAGCAGTGAGTCTCTTTTCATCGATTAGGTTTAATTGATCAAGTCGAGTCTGGATCCAGTCATCTTTGTTCAAACCTGCATCCTTCATTATCCGGAGAGAGGGTATCTGGACTTCAATGGGAAAGACTGCCTTCATGCCATAGACCAAGGAGAAGGGTGTTTCCCCTGTTGACGTCCGGGCTGAGGTACGGTACCCGTGAAGAGCAAACGGTAACATTTCGTGCCAATCTTTGTACGTCACTGTCATCTTCTGCACAATCTTCTTGATATTCTTATTTGCCGCTTCTACAGCCCCATTCATTTTCGGCCGGTAAGGAGAAGAGTTGTGATGCTGTATCTTGAATTGCTCGCAGAGCTCAGTGATCATCTTGTTGTTGAGATTGGTACCATTATCCGTAATGATTCTCTCTGGTACACCGTATCGACAGATCAGGTTATGCCGAATGAACCGTGCCACGACGTTCTTGGTTACCGTAGCATAGGAAGCTGCTTCAAACCACTTTGTAAAGTAATCAATCGCTACCAGGATGAAGCGATGCCCGTTAGATGTCATAGGTCTAATCTCACCGATCATATCTATGCCCCACATTGCAAAAGGCCAAGGTGCTGTCAAGACGTTCAGAGGAACCGGAGGAATGTGCACCTTATCCGCATAGATCTGGCATTTGTGACACGTTCGAGAATGCTGGTAACAGTCGGCTTCCATGGTGGACCAAAAATATCCTGCCCGAAGGATTTTCTTTGCCATGGTGTGCCCACTGGAATGTGTTCCGAAGGTACCTTCGTGCAGCTCTGCCATGATCCTTTCTGCTTCAGTCTTATCCACACAACGCAGTAAGGTCGAATCATGGTTTCGCTTGTAGAGAATGCCATTCTGAGGAAGAAATTTGCAGCGAACCTTCTCAGGAACTTCTTGTCATTAACAGATGCACCCTCGGGGTATTCTTGAGCTTCCAAGTACCTCTTCACTTCATGATACCAAGGTTTTTCAGTTACCTCTTCATCCTCAAGATCACAGCAATATACAGGTTTGTCCAGTTTCCAGATAATGATCCGGGGAGCCTCATTGTCCCATTTGACTTTGAACATAGAAGACATCGTAGCCAACGCGTCCGCCAACTGATTCTCCTCTCTTGGGAAATGTTCAGAAGTTATCTCCGTGAAATGGGGGATCAACGTCAACACACACTCTTTGTAAGGAATAAGATTTGGGTGTTTCGTATCCCACTCGCCTTTGATCTGATTGATCACGAGAGCGGAATCTCCGAAAACCCTCAGAAACTTGATCCTTAAGTCAATTGCAGCTTGAAGACCCATGATGCATGCCTCATACTCCGCCATGTTGTTGGTGCAGTTGAAGCATAGCCGGGCAGTAAGTGGAGTATGAGTGCCTTTTGGATATATGATCACAGTGCCAATACCGTTACCCAAAGCGTTCGAGGCTCCATCAAAGTGCATAGACCATCGGGATCCTTCCTCAGGTCCTTCATCCGATCCAGGTACCTCACAATCAGTCACTACCATGATATTCTCGTCTAGAAATTCAAAGTTCATGGACTGGTAGTCATCCACTGCCTGGTGTGCCAAATGGTCTTCCAATACACTTCCCTTGATTGCTTTCCCAGTCGTGTAATGGATGTCATATTCTGTCAAGATCATTTGCCATCTTACTATTCTTCCGGACAAGGCGGGATTTTCGAATATGTACTTGATCAGATCCATTTTTGAAATCAAGAGAGTAGTGTGAGTCAACATATACTGCCTCAGCCGGCGAGCAGCCCATACCAAAGCGCAGCAAGTTTTCTCGAGCAGTGAGTATCGGGTCTCACAGTCGGTAAACTTTTTGCTAAGGTAATAAATGGCATGCTCTTTTCGGCCAGACTCGTCATGCTGTCCCAACACACACCCCATTGAACTGTCAAGTACTGTCAAGTATAAGATTAGAGGTCTCCCTTCAACCGGTGGCATAAGAATGGGTGGTTCTTGGAGATACTCTTTGATTCTGTCGAAAGCGGCCTGACATTCATCGTTCCAACGTACCACCTGATCTTTCTTCAGCAGCTTGAAGATTGGTTCACAGGTAGCAGTTAGATGTGAGATGAATCGGGCAATGTAGTTCAGCCGTCCTAGAAAGCCTCTGACTTCTTTCTCTGTCTTGGGAACTGGCATCTCTTGTATGGCTTTCACCTTGACAGGGTCCACTTGAATACCTTTGTCGCTCACGACGAAACCTAGTAGTTTTCAAGATCTCACCCCGAAGGTGCACTTGTTCGGGTTCAACCTCAGCTTGTACAACTTCAGACGGTCAAACAGCTTCTGTAGATGGTCAAGGTGTTCCTCCTCAGTTTGGGACCTTGCAATCATGTCGTCGACATACACTTCGATCTCATGGTGGATCATGTCATGAAATAAAGCAACCATGGCACGTTGGTAGGTTGCCCCAGCATTCTTCAATCCGAAAGGCATCACCTTGTAACAGAAGGTGCCCCACTGTGTGACGAAGGTTGTCTTCTCCATGTCTTCAGGAGCCATCTTGATTTGATTATAACCGAAGAAGCCGTCCATGAAGGAGAATACTTTATGCTGAGCAGTGTTGTCAACCAGAACGTAGATATGAGGCAGAGGGAAATCATCCTTAGGACTGGCCCTATTCAAATCCCTGTAATCAACACACATTCTGACCTTACCATCTTTCTTCGGCACTGGAACCACGTTGGCAACCCACTGAGGGTAAGAAGTCACTGCTAGAAACCCGGCATCAAATTATTTCATAACCTCAGCTTTGATTTTCTCGGACATCTCTGGACGCATACGGCGGACCTTCTGTTTTACCGGAGGGCAGTCTTCCTTGGTAGGCAAGTGATGAACCACAATGTTGGTGTCCAACCCAGGTGTGATACGGTGGGAGAACTGACTATGGTTTTGCGTTTGTTTTCGCAAATGTTTCGGTTGAGCAAGAGTCGCCACCGACTTTTTATTTTATCCTAAGGAAAGGTTTAAAAAGCACAGCAAAAAACCTTTGAGATTTTTCTTGGGTTCGGAGAGTAGTTTATAGAAAGGGAAGGTATTAGCACCCTTTCTATCCATGGTTATCCATGGGCTCTTAGGTACTTTCTTAGATCAACTTGTCTTGATTTTCAATTGTTTGAAATGGTGCTTTGTGCGTGGTTTTGAAAATATTTTGAAAAAGATGCCTTGTCTAGGCTACCCTTGTAACAATTCTTTACTCGAATGTTTTACAAAAGGTGTTCGTCTTTTTGAAAAGATGTTTCAAGGTTTTTTGAAAGTTTGTTTTGAAAGGTGTTTGTGAAGTGTGGTTTGAAAATAGGCAAGTGTTTTCTTTTGCAAGTTTGACAAGTACTTAAGAGCTATCTACCCTAAAGTTCTCAAAGATTTTTGTTATGTTTTAACCCTTTTAACAATTTTGTTTCACCATTGTATTTGGTGGACAATCTTGTGTTTAGGATGTGAAAGGGACGGGCGCGGGTCATCGTTTAGACCATAATTGCAATGGTGCTAAGTATCTTTGGGCAATTTTTCTTTGAAAGGGACTTGATCATTTTTTAGGCAACTTCTCGAAAGCGTCATCGAGGGACTATGATCATTTGATTGTGTTTGTTTTACCCAAAGAAACCTAACATGCAATATAGCCCATTTATTGAAGGCAACAAGTGGAATACCCTAGGGGTGCAAGTGTGATATGTGTTGTCCATATTCATGCTTGTTTATCTTGAAATTAGGTCAAACTATTTTTGTTCGTTTTATTTGCATACAAATCCTAATTCTAGCATGGTATATTTAGAAAGCGTTAAAGTGTGAAAAGTAAAGTTCCTACACTATTACAACACAATATGGGAAGGGGGGTACAAATGTTCAAATGGGGGATATTGACAAGGAATTTAAACCTAGCTATTACATCAATATTGAATTATTTACAAGGTAATTAATTTGCACAAATTAAATAGAAATAAAATAAATATGCAAGATGCAAAAAGGGTTTTTATATGTATGGAAAAAAGATATTTTTTATGTCAAATGAATAAAATAAAAAAAGTAATATTTTTGGAGTTTTTGTGTTTTAAGAGTAAAACCCTAATTTCATTAAGTAAAAGGTAATATTTATTTAATATGTACAATAATTAATAATTATATACAAAACAAAATAAAAATGAAGTATATTCATAAAAAAGTATTTTTCATGTCAAATATTAATAAAATAAAAAATGTATATATTTTTTGTATTATTTACCTAAATGTACTAATATATATAAATATCTTTATTATTTACTAAATAAATATTATATATACAAAATAATAATATTTAATATTTATAAAAAAAAATATTTTTTGATACAAAATGTTTTCAAAAGAGAAAATGAAATAAAAATCAGAAATAAAATATATTTGCATTATTTTTTCTAGTTTTTCTAAATAATAGTATATATATATATTATTTATGTACAAATGGTTCATATAAACAAATAAATGCTTAAAAATATAAAAATGGTGTAAAAATAATTTTTCATGTTTTTAATATTACTAGCAAAAATAAATAAATTAGAATAATAAGAGAAAAGTCAAAAAAATCAATAAAACAAACAAAATGGGCTCAGGGGGTATGAAAGCAAAAATAGGGTGTGAAGAGAAATAGCATAACAGGCCCAGCCCACCAAGCCTTTCTTCAACCTCCAGCCAGAAAGATGTTCAAAAAACGCGCGCCTGAACACTAATTCAAACATCTGGATTCCTTGATCTTTTGCACAAACTTTCAACATAAGAAATGTTAAGCATTGAATCACGATTCTAAATATGTAAAGAAATCATCCTAACTCTCAGAAATGAGAGAAAATTTTAACATTCCCAAATCTTGACCTAACTTTTCTTCCATATTCAGACCTTAAATTCTCATAGCTCAGGCAAAATAAATGAAAAGTAAAAGTATGTACAGATTCAGGGGCATGAGTAGAACACTTCTTATTCACAAACCTAGAGCTAACAATGCCTACATTAAGAGTTAGAAGTTCAAGAAGATACCTGTTCAGTTGAAGTTGTATCTGGCAATGGGGGAGCTTTCAGGGTAAGATGGTGATCTGTACAGCTTGCCTGAAGTGTAGTGATGCTATTCCAATGCTTACTTTGCTTTAAAAGACCTTGAATCGAGCTATGGACCTTCAACTGCAAAACAAGAAAGTGAAAATGGTGGAACTGACTAGAGGAGTTACAGGTCGTGTTTTATGTTTGGGTTAGCTTCAAGTGATGCTAGGGAATGTGTTTGATGAGCTTTTAGCAAGAAAGCATGAAAGGGATGAGAGTTGGCACTCAAACTGCAGTAGGAGCTCTGTTTGGGCAGTTTGAGGATGGTTCTGTATTCTAGAGGGAAATGGAGGTGTTGGAGTCGTGTGCTAGCTCAGTTAGGATGTCTTGAATGTGTACAAAATATTTGCTTAAGGGTTTTATTGATGAGATCAAAGTTGTGTTCAGTTATGCCATATTTCTTATACTTTAAGCAACCAAAAGCCAAGTTGATGTTTAGACAGGTAGAGGCCCTCATAACAAGCTGCAAAACTTGGCATTGATCAGTGTGATTAGTCCCTAAACTTGTGCCAAGGGGATTTGATCTGTACTTCTTGGATTTTCATTTTGACATAAAGCTTACTTTTGCAAAAATGGTTAAAGTGCTTTATCTAAAAATGGATTAAACCACTATGCAATGCTTGAACACATAGAACATGGTCTTGGCACAATGAGTTTGCATTAAATTTATGAGTGTTGAATGGTTTAGAGGCCTGTAATTAAGTTGCATGCTGATTTGAGAAATTTGCACAGGTTATGAACATGGAAATTGGCCAATTCAAAAGTGAGTTTTTGCCATATTGCAAAATTCGATTCTCTCAAGTCATGAGGTTGTTTGATGAGTTTTTGGACATTTTGGAAAGCTTGGAATGTATACTACAATCCATCTTTGAAGTGCAAATTTAAATTCCAAGTGGAAGTATATGAAAAATGGTCTTGAAGTTAGGTAAAAACCTTGCCTAAAAAGGTCAAAATTTCACTAAGTTAAGAATGGTTTAGTACCCTTGTTCCAAAAATTGTAACTTGATCTACAAGCCTCTTTTGGGAAAACTTTGTGAATAAAAGTTGTAGATTATGCAATAGGCTACAACTTTCATGTTTTGAATTTTGCTTGAATCCAAATGAATCTTGGTGAGAAAGTGGGGCAAAGTTGGGAAACAATTAGGGTTTTTCATAACTTAGAAAAATTCTAAGTTATGAAAAATTCTCATTTCAAACCCTAATTTGCAATTTTTGATTTCTTGATGAACAAGTTTCTTGATTTGGCATGTTTTGATGAAAAATGAATCTTGACTCTTGATTTTGACCAAAAAGTCAAAGTTTGACTTTTCAGTATACAGTCAAAATTGATCAATTGACTGGGAAATTCAACTGTCAATCTTGTGTATTTGGGATCTTTTGAACTTGTTGAGCATGTCAAGACAATTCCATGGGGTCCTTGAGTCCATATGTGAGCTTGGTTTGCCATTGGCTAGGTCAAACAGTCAAAATTTGCCTTTGTGCAGTCAAAACCCTAAAAATGACCACTTTGCCCTTTTGATGATCTGATCAAATTTCTTGTGGAATTGTGATCCAAATTTGATCAAATGGTCCATTTGAGTTTATAATGTTGGTGTGGGTCAATTTTCATGAGATTTGACTGTCAATTGGCCACAGTTGACTTTTTCCCCAATACAGTTGATTTTTAGGTCAACTGCCCAATTGACTGGGCAAAACTTGGAATCAAGGCTTGAAACTTGATATGGATAAACTTGGGAGTCCAATATGAAGCAAAAAAGTCATCTTAGGCATTTTAGGTCAAAACATCTTTGTGCAAACACAAACCCTAATTTGGGTCAACAGTGCAAGGAGAAGTCTTGAGCAGATGAAACCCTAACTGGATCTTGATCTCCAAGGGCTTGGTGATGAGAAATGTTGAGAAAATGGGAGGGTAAATTTTGGGGTACAACAGTTGCCCCTGTTCAATCTTCTTGAACCTGAAGAGTTAGATTGGCAAGTTTGCCTTTCGTGACTCAAGGGTAAAAGGAGATTGGACACTAGAGTGCCCTTAAATTTGCACTCGTCAAAGCAATGGATGCGGGAATGGGCTTAGAGATGCCATTTGGAGATGGGCTTAACGATGCCATCGGGAGGAGTGACAGAAACTTGTCGGGGATGGGCTTAAAGATGCCATCTGGAATGAGTATCAGAAAGGTGTCCATGTTTAAGACCATCTTTGAACTGGGGTCTGAATAAGAAATAGACTGACATCCGTATCTGGAGGCATCCGTAAACTGTTTTCAGAGGTTGAGAAGAGTCTGAACAAGCGATAGATTAACATCCATTGTTGGGAAGAATCTGTAAACTGTTTTCAGAAGTCTGGAGAAGAATCTGAACAAGCGATAGGTTAACATCCGTTACTTGGAGAACCCGTGAACTGTTTTCAGAAGTCTTGAAGTTGAATAAGCAATGGAGCAACATCCGTTGTTGGGAAGCGTCCGTAAACTGTTTTCAAAGGTTGCATCTGAACAAGTGGTAAATTGACATCCGTTGTTGGGAAGAATCCATAAACTGTTTTCAGAAGTCTTGAGAAGAAACTGAACAAGCGATAGGTTAACATCCGTTACTTGGAGAACCCGTGAGCTGTTTTCAGAGATCTTGGAGTTGGAGGAAGAACCGGTGTAGGGTTCCCTGATGATGAACTCGTGTAAAACTGCATCTGGATAAATCTGGAATAAGCATTAGAATGTTGTCGTGTCTGGGTCACACCCGAACTATTCCTGGAAAGAAATCTCGGAAGATAATGATTTTTAGTCTTTCGACTGATCTTACCTGAAAGGTAAAGAGTTAGTTATATGCAATGTCATGATGCATGATACAATGTATGTTATGTGATATGACTGTAAATGAATGCGCATGTAAGCTGGAGAGCTGTCTTGCAAAGGATAGATGAATCCGAGATGGCTGAAGATAACAGTATCTTGACTGCTGCCGGGAAGAATAATTCCTGGTTGTTGCTGGAGAAAAAGGAGCTTGGGTTGTATACCAATCTTCTGGGGATTTCCTGATGACTTCTACTGGGGAGTTCCAATTTAATAGACTCATGCTGGGGAGGTAAGACTGAGAATCTTCGGTTTGGTGGGAAGTATCTCTGTGGGCTTCACTAGGGAACTCAAGATTTGCCCTCCCAAAATTCTGTGGGGAGAAGGTTCACTAGTCTGGCTCCGCTGGGGATTGATAATTTGAAGCTTTAGCTCTGTCAGGGATACTGAAACTTAGTTCTGAGGGGAATTGAGTTTCGGAGGATCCTCTGGCTGGGGATAACAAAGACAAACTCCTATGGGGATTGTATTGATAAGTTATGTTGGGGAACTCTGATGAACTCCGCTGGAGGTAGGAAGAATTTTGGCGAGTGCGATCTTCCGTGGCAATAAGATGAGGATAACCCAGTTATAAGCCCTTGTGAGGAATAACTTTGAATAAAACTCGGGAGAGACGTCCGTACTCTGTAGGGGATAAGCTTCCAAAATCTACTGGGGATCAGCTTCAGGGTTTGCTGGGGATATGGATTCCAAATCTCCTGGGGGTTTCCTTTGAAGGGTAACAAGATATCCAACCTATCAGTAATCCTCTTTCTTGATTCATAAGGAAATGATTATGTTCAAATGCATATGCCTATTTAACAAAACGTTGGACGTTTCTCAAAATAAAACAATTAGTGCAAGAGAAAAAGTGAAAGGAAATGACACAAATTTCTGGGAAAAGTATTTGTATTAACTTTCTCTGAGTATATTTGTACAAAGGAGACAATCATCCTAGTAAGAGGATTTTGTCGTAAATATTTGAAAGATTTATACAAAATAAAGATGGCTATGTGAAATAATTCCATGGGATTCTATTCCGCTATAGCCTTCACAACTCTGAATATCTGTCCATTCAATGCTTCGTTTGCCAATGACTGGATTGTTCAGAAACCTAGAACTGGTTGATGAAGAGATTGTCTTTGAAATGATCCGACGAGACATAACCATACGCTTTAATTCCCTAATTTTTGCCTGAATCGCCCTTTCGGGTTTTCGATCCACCGGGAAACCCCTTTTTGCCCAAGCCGCCCTTTCGGGTTTTCAACTTGCCGGGTGTACAGATTTTTTTTGTTTTTATCCCTAATTTTTGCCTGAACCGCCCTTTCGGGTTTTCGGTTCACCGGGATGCCCATTTTTGCCCAAGCCGCCCTTTCGGGTTTTCGACTTGTCGGGTTATTTTATGCGTAGTATCTTTTGACTATGTCTGCGTTCGCAGGGTGCGGCAAATCATCGCCGTCCATGGTGGTCAGAATCATTGCACCACCAGAAAATATGCTCTTGATCACAAATGGTCCTTCATATGTAGGAGTCCATTTTCCCCTGGGATCACTTTGCGGCAAGATAATCCGTTTGATTACGAGATCTCCGACTTGATACACTTGACGTCTGACTTTCTTATTGAAGGCCTTGATCATCCGTTTTTGATACGTCTGACCATGGCATATAGCAGTGAGTCGCTTTTCGTCGATCAAATTGAGTTGATCGAGTCGGGTCTGCATCCAATCATCTTCATTCAAACCTGCGTCCTTCATAATCCTTAGAGAAGGAATCTGAACTTCCATAGGCAGGACAGCTTCCATGCCATATACCAACAAAAATGGGGTTGCCCCGGTTGAAGTACGTGCCGTCGTTCGGTATCCATGTAGAGCAAACGGTAACATCTCATGCCCATCTTTGTAAGTGACTGTCATTTTCTGAATGATTTTCTTAATGTTTTTGTTCGCAGCTTCAACAGCACCGTTCATCTTCGGCCGATAGGGAGATGAATTGTGATGATAAATCTTGAACTGTTCGCACAACGCGGTGATCATCGTGTTATTCAGATTTGTACCGTTGTCTGTGATGATCCTGTCTGGAACACCATACCGGCATATGAGATTTTGCTTGATAAAGCGAGCAACCACATTTTTAGTAACAGAGGCGAAGGAAGCTGCTTCGATCCATTTGGTGAAATAGTCAATGGCAACCAGGATGAAGCGATATCCGTTGGAAGCTGTGGGCTTGATCTCTCCAATCATGTCAATGCCCCACATTGCAAATGGCCAAGGAGCAGTCAGTACGTTGAGAGGAACCGGAGGGATATGAACTTTGTCAGCTTAGACTTGACATTTGTGGCAAGTACGGGAATATTGATGGCTGTCTGATTCCATGGTAGACCAGTAATAGCCTGCCCTTAGGATCTTCTTAGCCATTGTATGCCCGCTCAAGTGAGTGCCAAATGTGCCGCTGTGTATATCAGTCATGATCAACTCTGCTTCAGCTTTGTCTACACATCGGAGTAATACACAATCATGGCTTCGTTTGTAAAGGATGCCGTTGCTCAGGAAGAATTTGGCAGCAAATTTCCTTAAGAACTTCTTGTCATTTACGGAAGCTCCTTCGGGATAATATCTAGTCTCGAGATACCTTTTGATTTCATGGAACCAAGGTTGTTCCACTACTTCTTCGGTATTAATCTCGTGACAATGCGCAGGTTCATCCATTCGCTCGATGGTGATTTGGGGAGCCTCGTTATCCCAGTTGAGTTTAAACATGGAGGACATTGTGGCTAGAGCATCTGCTAGCTGATTCTCTTCTCGCGGGAAATGCTCGAAGGTAATTTGCTCGAAATGAGGCAACAATGTCAAGACATGTTCTTTGTATGGGATAAGATTAGGATGCTTGGTATCCCACTCTCCTTTGATTTGGCTGATAACCAAAGCCGAGTCCCCAAAAACGATCAAAGATTTGATCCCCAAGTCTATAGCAGCCTTGAGACCAAAGATGCAAGCTTCATATTCAGCCATGTTGTTTGTGCAGCTGAAGCAAAGTCGGGTCGTGAAAGGTGTGTGACAGCCCTCCGGAGAAATGAGTACTGCGCCGATACCGTTTCCAAGTGCATTTGAAGCACCATCAAAGTATAGGATCCATCGGGATCCCTTTTCAGGTCCTTCATACGGTCCGTTACCTTCAATGTTGTCCAAATTCATGATGTCTTCTTCTGGGAAGTCAAATCTCATGGGTTGATAGTCTTCGATAGCTTGATGAGCCAGATGGTCAGCTAGTACACTCTTTTTTATAGCTTTTTGGGTGGTGTACTGGATGTCATACTCAGTTAGGATCATCTGCCATCTGGCTATCCTTCCAGATAAAGCGGGCTTTTCGAAGATATACTTGATAGGATCCATTTTGGAAATCAACAAGGTGGTATGAGTCAACATATATTGCCTTAGTCGGCGAGCAGCCCATACCAAAGCGCATCAAGTTTTCTCGAGCAGTGAGTAGCGAGTCTCACAGTCGGTAAACTTTTTGCTAAGGTAATAAATAGCATGCTCTTTTCGACCAGACTCGTCATGCTGGCCCAAAACACACCCCATTGAGTTATCCAATACGTTCAAATACATGATCAATGGTCTTCCTTCGACGGGTGGCATCAGAATAGGAGGTTCTAGCAAATACTCCTTGATTTTATCGAAAGCAGCTTGGCAATCGTCGTTCCATTCGACTACCTGATCTTTCTTCAAGAGTTTGAAAATTGGCTCACAGGTAGAAGTCAGATGCGAGATGAATCTGGCGATATAGTTCAAGCGCCCCAAGAACCCTCTAACCTCCTTTTCAGTACGGGGAGCGGGAATCTCTTGTATTGCTTTCACTTTTGCGGGATCGACTTCAATGCCTTTGTTGCTTACAATGAATCCTAGAAGCTTACCAGACCTAACTCCAAAAGTGCACTTACTTGGATTCAGCCTGAGTTTGTATTCTTTCAACCTGGCAAACAGCTTTTCTAGATGTTCAAGGTGCTCTTCCTCTGTCTGTGACCGAGCTATCATATCGTCTACGTAAACTTCAATCTCATGATGTATCATATCATGAAACAAAGCTACCATGGCGCGTTGATAAGTCGCCCCTGCGTTCTTCAGTCCGAACGGCATCACCTTGTAACAGAAAGTGCCCCATTGCGTGACAAAAGTTGTTTTCTCCATATCCTCGGGGGCCATTTTGATTTGATTGTAACCCGAGAATCCATCCATGAAGGAAAACACTTTGTGTTGAGCTGTATTGTCGATCAAAATATCAATGTGTGGAAGTGGAAAATCATCTTTGGGGCTGGCCCTATTCAAATCCCGGTAGTCCACACACATCCTGACTTTGCCATCTTTCTTAGGTACTGGCACGATGTTAGCGACCCATTGATGATAGGACGTAACATCCAGGAAGCCAGCGTCGAATTGCTTCATTAATTCTGCCTTGATCTTTTCAGACATGTCAGGCCTCATTCGGCAGACTTTTTGCTTAATCGATGGACAATCCTCTCTTGTGGGGAGACGGTGAACCACGATGTCTGTGTCTAAACCCGGCATGTCTTCATAAGACCAAGCGAAGATTTCGACATACTCATTCAACAACTGTATCAGGTGTTCCTTGACACTTGGTTCTAGATTGGCACCCACTTGCACCTCCTTCCGGTCTTCCTCGGTCCCCAAGTTGACAGTTTCCAATGACTCTTCGTGCGGTAAGATGGCCTTTTCTTCTTGCTGTAGAAGTCTGGCTAGTTCCCCTGGTACTTCACAACCTTCGTCATCTTCATACTCGGCTTGATTGACCAGATCTTCAGAGTTACTGAAGGATATAGCAGAATAGTCACCCATGGAATCTGGAGTGGATGGGTACCTGCATTGGTGAGTGTGGGTGTGTGTAAGGGATAGCCATCCTTAAACAAAAATGCAAAAGGAAAGAAAATGAACACAAGCAGTTTATCAAATGAGAAACGTCCAATGAATCATTAAACATGGCATATGGATATGAAAAATAATCAAAACCCTTACAAATGGGCCTACATGCCCCGGGCAAGGCATGAGGTGAAAGATAGTGTACGGATTGTTTGAAAATAAATATTACAGACCAAATAAGAAATGTTTGACAGATAAATTACTGATGAATAAAAGTGATGGGGACAAAGTCTTTTGCCTCCCAGTTGCACAATCCTCCTTTGACAGTTGGGTAAATCCATTCTTCGATGTTGCTCTCTTTGTCTTCATCCTCCAAAGCATTGATTCCGTAGGGAGAAATTTTGACTGGCGCTCTTCTAATCTTCGAACGGCGCATCGCTTTCTGGCCTGCGGCAGTGAACCCTAATCCAAATTTGTCTGTTTTATGTGGAATGTCAGGCAACTGCCCCCATGCTGAATTCTTGCCTTCCTTTATTGCGGCCCTTGCGTCCTCCAGAGATGCCATCCTGGCCATCTGCCTCGGTGTCTCAACTGCCAACTTTGCTACTGCTATTTCAGGAAGGACTTCTTCGAAATGCTGAAAAGGCGTTTCAATGAACTCCCCTTCTACCTCCACGTACCGGAATGAGTTCAAGTGGCTGATCATGTACTCCTCTTCTCCATGGACAGTAATGATCTTTCCCTTGACAGGATACTTCAACATCTGATGCAAGGAGGAGGTGACTGCCCCAGCATGGTGTATCCAAGGCCTACCCAGCAAGCAAGAGTATGACGGACGGATATCCATCACATAGAAAGTAGATTTAAACACCTCAGTGCCTATCTTGACGGGAATCTCAACCTCCCCATGGACCATTCTCTTCGAACCATCGAAAGCTCTGACAACAATATCACTCGGTTTCAACTCCAACCCTTCACAATCTAGTCGGTCCAAGTCCTTCTTAGGCAGTACATTCAGCGACGAACCGGTGTCGACCAAGACATGTGCGAGGGTAGTTCCTCGGCACTCGACTGAAATGTGCAAAGCATCATTGTGGTTTCTACCTTTAGGAGTTAGGTCGGCATCAGAGAAACCTAATCCATTGTCCGTAGTGAGGCTAGCCATGCAATTTTGAAATTGATCTGCAGAGGTTTCCTGGGGCACATGGGCTGCCTTCAGGAATTTGATCAAAGCTTTAGCGTGCACTTCCGAGCAAAGTAGTAGTGCCAGCATGGAGATCTTTGAGGGGGTTTGCCCCAACTGTTCTACCACATTGTAATCACTCCTTTTGATTATCTTCAAGATCTCGTCCATTTCCTTCTTGGAGGTTTCTGGGATGGCCAAGGGTTGAGCCCTCGTCCTGACGAGCTCATCTTGGATTCCCTTACCTTTATCAGCAGCGGTAGGAGGGACAGTACTAGGAACAACAATATCTTCAATCAACGGGGTTCTAGAAGAGAGTTTTATTGGAGCAGGGATGACCTTGTCGGCAGGTGAGGGTCCAAAGATTGCTCTTGGAGGGGCAATCTCTGGAGAAAATATTCTCCCGCTCCGGGTGATTTTGCTAGTGTCTGCAATGTTACCAATGATGGCTTCTTCATCATCCGAACTTTCTTCAGTTATTTTGATTTGTTTAATACCATGGTAGTAGACGTCACCACCGTAGTTCCATGGTATTGACTTCTCAGAAACATAGGGGACAGGCCCTGGCATTGTTATCTTCAGAGGAACAGATTTCGTAGCTGGTGTAATCTTAACAGGTTTTTTGACGGCCTTGGAAAGATTGGCGTGAATGGTTATGATTGAGACATCTTCTGTATGAGTTGGAGTAGCAGAAAATTTTTCAAACAAAATTTGTTGACTGTCCATTAGGCCTTGGATGCCTTTCTTCAGTAACGGACAATCAAACGGCAGAGAGTAACAACAATAGCAGTCTTCTTTACATCCCAGGAAGATCCCGGCCCTTAACAGATTCAACTTGATCGTTAACAATGGGGTTATCAGATCATCGACATCAGCAACATACAAATCTTCTTCAATGGCATTGACATTTCGGTCGTGCTTCGGCATAGGAGCAGATATCACATTAGGCTTCTCCGGAGCGTCGAACTCCACTTCCTTCGCCTCTATCAGGTCTTGGATTTTGTGCTTGAGTGCCCAACAATCATTGGTGTCATGCCCGACACTGTCAGAATGGTAGGCGCATTTAGCATTAGGATGGTAATGCAGAGAGGACGTATTCACATTTTTTGGTGCCTCTTTGATAGTGGCGAGATTCAACTTTAACAGATGGGGAAGCACTTGCGCTGGAGTCATATTAATACGGGTGAACTGTCGTTGTGGCCGTTCCACCCGTTGTTGATTTGGTCTGGACTGGTTATAGCGAGGCTGCTCATTTGAAGGATTTTGAATCATTACGGCCCCCACTGTCGGTCGGCGCTCAGTCTTCCCTGCTCTTCTCTGAGAATATACCACAGCCGTTTCCTTCTTAAAAGGCTTCTTTTCAACACTTGCAGCAACACCCTTCTGAATCTTTCCTGACTTGATGCCAGCTTTTATTCTTTCGCCCGTTAAGATCAAATCGGTAAACCCCGCGGAAGAGTTACCAATCAGATGATTAAAAAAATGGCCCAGACAGGGTCCCTAGAAACATATCAACAAGCTCACGGTCGGTTAAAGGAGGCTGCACCCTGCCAGCCAAATCCCTCCATTTTTGTGCGTATTCTTTGAATCCTTCGCATGTTCCTAATGACATACCCTGAAGTTAGGTACGAGTAGGAGCAAGGTCAGAATTGTACTGGTATTGTTTGTAAAAAGCAGTGGCCAAGTCTTCCCAATTTCGGACGCTGGTTCCCTCTAGCTGATAGAACCACTCCAATTGGGCCCCAGAAAGGCTGTCTTGAAAGAAGTGGATCCAAAGGTTTTTATCTACCGTATAGGGTTGGATCTTCCTCACGTAGGACCTGAGATGCATTTTTGGACAGGACAGCCCATCATACCTCACAAAAACTGGCACTTTGAATTTTGGGGGAATCACAATCCCGGCGACCAAACCCAAGTCTTCAAAATCCAAACCCGGTACTCTTTGTAGCTCCATGGCGGCCAACCTGTCTTCTAGCCCTTTGTATTTATCATCAGCTGGAGGGTATTGCTGATCAGAATAGTCTTCATCCTCTTCGACCTCTTCTTCTTCCACATCGGACTCGGAAGGTACCGCAGCCCCACCTCCTTTACTGGTTCCTTCATCGGAAATAGGAGGAAATTCAAGCACTCTCCGAGCTTCTCCGTCAAATCTTCTCCCTAAAGTAGCCACCCCGAGTCTCTTTTTCTTCTTTTTCACTGGGTCTTTATTCCCCAGCAAGGTCTTGAGATCCTCCTGACCTTTAGCCAAGGTGGTCAGGAGTTGCTGAAACTGTGCATTTTGAGCTTGTAGGTCTTTGACTGTTTGCTCGAGATCCATCCTACTGAAATAAACAACAGACAGATAAGGAAACCTGGCGTGAGACCTGCTTATGCACATGATGAATGGTATGCTTATGTATGCAATGCATTCAAGGATTTAGAACATTCAAAATTGTTGTAGACAAAAAAGAACGCACGTTATATTAATAAGAAGAAATTTGTTAGTACATAAATGCCCCATGGGCCAAATATTACAAAATAACTTCTCAAGGCAAAAAGACATTGCGCATCCTCTTTGGTGCGATGTAGGTGTTGAGGGCCTCTTGCTCATGGAGTCGGCGGGTAAGTTATAAAACCTTCTTCTCACTGGCGTAGAAGCTGGCTTCAAAGGTGTTCCGTTCTTCCTTGAGCTGAATCTAACTTTTCTACATTTCCTCCCACGATGTAGGCATGTCAGGATGTAGGATGGTGTAGGGAACCTCTCCTTCCTTGACGGGCTCTTTAATCACAGGGAGTACATGAGGATAAGGCATCATTAGACTTTGGGCTCGGGCTCGTACCCACTTGAGATAAGGCTCAAGAGGGATGGAGTTCTTGTGTCCCAGAGTCTTGCTATCAACCTTGTTGGGCCTCCCCCAAGCTCTGATGAATCTTTGGCGAAGTCCTTGCGCATCATTGTCGAAGTCAAAAACTAGGTCAGGAATCAACATGTCATGAGGGCCATCCCT
Source organism: Vicia faba (assembly GCA_948472305.1). NCBI lineage: Eukaryota > Viridiplantae > Streptophyta > Magnoliopsida > Fabales > Fabaceae > Vicia > Vicia faba. The sequence goes on along the minus strand of CATIWC010000257.1, from coordinate 34,842 downwards.
CCGTGCATATCCAAATTGCCTCAAAGCTAGGTAAGGGTTGTAGGTGATACCTCCTCTAATTCCAAGTAAAGGAACATTAGGAAACTCCCCACAACGATCGACGATGATGACATTTTCTCTGGACCGAGAACACCAATGTACATCAGAGTGAGTAAGAGTCATCAACCGTTGGGACCACCTTGAGCCTTGGTCATTCTTCAAGACAAATTGTGGAAGGTGCGAAATAAACCACCTTGCAAGGAGAGGAGTACAGCACATGAGAACACCCCTCTTTCTCATTGTTCGTGTGTAAAATGAGTGAAGAATGTCCCCAAGCAATGTTGGTATTGGATTTCTGGACAAGAAGATTTTGACGGCGTTGACATCTACCAATTGGTCAGGATTTGGGAACAAGACCAACCCATAGATAAGGAGTGCCACAATCTCTTCAAAGGCTTGTAGGTCCAATGAGTTCCAACATTCTTGTGCCTTCTCAAACAAGAATTTTGCTAAGAATCCTTTGACGCCGCTTCTGGTTTCCCAATGCCCCTTGATGTCGGATGGTTGTAGATGTAATGCTCGAGCAACATCTTCCGGCTTTGGTTCCTTTTCCGTACCGTTGAAGGATAGTTGATTAAGGATAGGGATTCTTAGGAGTTGAGAAAACTCCTCCAAAGTGGGCACCAACTGGTAATCAGGGAAAGTGAAACAGTGGTGAAGAGGGTCAAAGAACTGGAATAGCACTTTCATCATGTCTTCTTCAATGTTGGTGTTGACTAGGCTGAGCAGTCTGCCATACCTTTCACTGAAGGATGAGCTTTCCGGAATTCTTGAGGTGAGCTCCTTGAGTTGAGGAGAGATTCTCACAAGGTTGACTTGGATGGTCTTTCTGCGAGGAATTTCCATGACCTACAAAACAAGAACAAAGATGAAGATCCAAACCCTTGAAATGGTTAGTGAATGCATATGATGCTTTATGATGTTTATGATGTATGCACAAAACATATGTACAAGCAATTCACACCAAACCCTAGTTTCAGGCTTGCATGAGGTTTCATAGGTAAGTACCCTCTTGAGTGTAGTTGGCTTAAAAACCTGTCCTATAAATAGTAACCGGGTTCTAAGGAGCTCAATATCATTGGATTGTTTTCATTGTTCATTGTTTCGGTTTAGCCACTTAACTAGCGACCAAAATATTCCAAGAAAACAACCCTCAATGAGTGTAGTATCGAGTATCTACCAACTTCGGACTGCACCAAAGCCGGTCATCTCACTACCCCTAATAAAAGGCCAAGATGGTCAAGTAAGGTTCTAGGTCATTAGTGCTTAGTGACATCACTCAGCGGCCCCGTACTCTCCTTGATTGAACTCAAGGGTTACCGGTACTCACAAATATGTCGCACTAATATAGCTATTGCTTCGACCGTGTCGGTATACCCCGCACAGTTTCCACAACGTATTGCTATCTATGAATGTTTCCCAAAATCCGGGTGTAGGATTTGCAAACCCAAACAAGAGAGCCAAAATATAAAGCAATCAAATCAAACAATTAGTCATGCAAGAGGGTGATCTAAGCCCTAAGGTTACTCCACTTTTAAAAATATCCCCAGCAGAGTCACCAGTTCTGTGATACGGTGGGAGAACTGACTATGGTTTTGCGTTTGTTTTCGCAAATGTTTCGGTTGAGCAAGAGTCGCCACCGACTTTTTATTTTATCCTAAGGAAAGGTTTAAAAAGCACAGCAAAAAACCTTTGAGATTTTTCTTGGGTTCGGAGAGTAGTTTATAGAAAGGGAAGGTATTAGCACCCTTTCTATCCATGGTTATCCATGGGCTCTTAGGTACTTGCTTAGATCAACTTGCCTTGATTTTCAATTGTTTGAAATGGTGCTTTGTGCGTGGTTTTGAAAATGTTTTGAAAAAGATGCCTTGTCTAGGCTACCCTTGTAACAATTCTTTACTCGAATGTTTTACAAAAGGTGTTCATCTTTTTGAAAAGATGTTTCAAGGTTTTTTGAAAGTTTGTTTTGAAAGGTGTTTGTGAAGTGTGGTTTGAAAATAGGCAAGTGTTTTCTTTTGCAAGTTTGACAAGTACTTAAGAGCTATCTACCCTAAAGTTCTCAAAGTTTTTTGTTATGTTTTAACCCTTTTAACAATTTTGTTTCACCATTGTACTTGGTGGACAATCTTGTGTTTAGGATGTGAAAGGGACGGGCTCAGGTCATCGTTTAGACCATAATTGCAATGGTGCTAAGTATCTTTGGGCAATTTTTCTTTGAAAGGGACTTGATCATTTTTTAGGCAACTTCTCGAAAGCGTCATCGAGGGACTATGATCATTTGATTGTGTTTGTTTTACCCAAAGAAACCTAACATGCAATATAGCCCATTTATTGAAGGCAACAAGTGGAATACCCTAGGGGTGCAAGTGTGATATGTGTTGTCCATATTCATGCTTGTTTATCTTGAAATTAGGTCAAACTATTTTTGTTCGTTTTATTTGCATACAAATCCTAATTCTAGCATGGTATATTTAGAAAGCGTTAAAGTGCGAAAAGTAAAGTTCCTACACTATTACAACACAATATGGGAAGGGGGGTACAAATGTTCAAATGGGGGATATTGACAAGGAATTTAAACCTAGCTATTACATCAATATTGAATTATTTACAAGGTAATTAATTTTCACAAATTAAATAGAAATAAAATAAATATGCAAGATGCAAAAAGGGTTTTTATATGTATGGAAAAAAGATATTTTTTATGTCAAATGAATAAAATAAAAAAAAGTAATATTTTTGGAGTTTTTGTGTTTTAAGGGTAAAACCCTAATTTCATTAAGTAAAAGGTAATATTTATTTAATATGTACAATAATTAATAATTATATACAAAACAAAATAAAAATGAAGTATATTCATAAAAAAATATTTTTCATGTCAAATATTAATAAAATAAAAAATGTATATATTTTTTGTATTATTTACCTAAATGTACTAATATATATAAATATCTTTATTATTTACTAAATAAATATTATATATACAAAATAATAATATTTAATATTTATAAAAAAAATATTTTTTGATACAAAATGTTTTCAAAAGAGAAAATGAAAAAAAAATCAGAAATAAAATATATTTGCATTATTTTTTCTAGTTTTTCTAAATAATAGTATATATATATTATTTATGTACAAATGGTTCATATAAACAAATAAATGCTTAAAAATATAAAAATGGTGTAAAAATAATTTTTCATGTTTTTAATATTACTAGCAAAAATAAATAAATCAGAATAAAAAGAGAAAAGTCAAAAAAATCAATAAAACAAACAAAATGGGCTCAGGGGGTATGAAAGCAAAAATAGGGTGTGAAGAGAAATAGCACAACAGGCCCAGCCCACCAAGCCTTTCTTCAACCTCCAGCCAGAAAGATGTTCAAAAAACGCGCGCCTGAACACCAATTCGAACATCTGGATTCCTTGATCTTTTGCACAAACTTTCAACATAAGAAATGTTAAGCATTGAATCACGATTCTAAATATGTAAAGAAATCATCCTAACTCTCAGAAATGAGAGAGAATTTTAATATTCCCAAATCTTGACCTAACTTTTCTTCCATATTCAGACCTTAAATTCTCATAGCTCAGGCAAAATAAATGAAAAGTAAAAGTATGTACAGATTTAGGGGCATGAGTAGAACACTTCTTATTCACAAACCTAGAGCTAACAATGCCTACATTAAGAGTTAGAAGTTCAAGAAGATACCTGTTCAGTTGAAGTTGTATCTGGCAATGGGGGAGCTTTCAGGGCAAGATGGTGATCTGTACAGCTTTCCTGAAGTGTAGTGATGCTATTCCAATGCTTACTTTGCTTTAAAAGACCTTGAATCGAGCTATGGACCTTCAACTGCAAAACAAGAAAGTGAAAATGGTGGAACTGACTAGAGGAGTTACAGGTCGTGTTTTATGTTTGGGTTAGCTTCAAGTGATGCTAGGGAATGTGTTTGATGAGCTTTTAGCAAGAAAGCATGAAAGGGATGAGAGTTGGCACTCAAACTGCAGTAGGAGCTCTGTTTGGGCAGTTTGAGGATGGTTCTGTATTCTAGAGGGCAATGGAGGTGTTGGAGTCGTGTGCTAGCTCAGTTAGGATGTCTTGAATGTGTACAAAATATTTGCTTAAGGGTTTTATTGATGAGATCAAAGTTGTGTTCAGTTATGCCATATTTCTTACACTTTAAGCAACCAAAAGCCAAGTTGATGTTTAGACAGGTAGAGGCCCTCATAACAAGCTGCAAAACTTGGCATTGATCAGTGTGATTAGTCCCTAAACTTGTGCCAAGGGGATTTGATCTGTACTTCTTGGATTTTCATTTTGACATAAAGCTTACTTTTGCAAAAATGGTTAAAGTGCTTTATCTAAAAATGGATTAAACCACTATGCAATGCTTGAACACATAGAACATGGTCTTGGAACAATGAGTTTGCATTAAATTTATGAGTGTTGAATGGTTTAGAGGCCTGTAATTAAGTTGCATGCTGATTTGAGAAATTTGCACAAGTTATGAACATGGAAATTGGCCAATTCAAAAGTGAGTTTTTGCCATATTGCAAAATTCGATTCTCTCAAGTCATGAGGTTGTTTGATGAGTTTTTGGACATTTTGGAAAGCTTGGAATGTATACTACAATCCATATTTGAAGTGCAAATTGAAATTCCAAGTGGAAGTATATGAAAAATGGTCTTGAAGTTAGGTAAAAACCTTGCCTAAAAAGGTCAAAATTTCACTAAGTTAAGAATGATTTAGTACCCTTGTTCCAAAAATTGTAACTTGAGCTACAAGCCTCTTTTGGGAAAACTTTGTGAATCAAAGTTGTAGATTATGCAATAGGCTACAACTTTCATGTTTTGACTTTTGCTTGAATCCAAATGAATCTTGGTGAGAAAGTGGGGCAAAGTTGGGAAACAATTAGGGTTTTTCATAACTTAAAAAAATTCTAAGTTATGAAAAATTCTCATTTCAAACCCTAATTTGCAATTTTTGATTTCTTGATGAACAAGTTTCTTGATTTGGCATGTTTTGATGAAAAATGAATCTTGACTCTTGATTTTGACCAAAAAGTCAAAGTTTGACTTTTCAGTATACAGTCAAAATTGATCAATTGACTGGGAAATTCAACTGTCAATCTTGTGTATTTGGGATCTTTTGAACTTGTTGAGCATGTCAAGACAATTCCATGGGGTCCTTGAGTCCATATGTGAGCTTGGTTTGCCATTGGCTAGGTCAAACAGTCAAAATTTGCCTTTGTGCAGTCAAAACCCTAAAAATGACCACTTTGCCCTTTTGATGATCTGATCAAATTTCTTGTGGAATTGTGATCCAAATTTGATCAAATGGTCCATTTGAGTTTATAATGTTGGTGTGGGTCAATTTTCATGAGATTTGACTGTCAATTGGCCACAGTTGACTTTTTCCCCAATACAGTTGATTTTTAGGTCAACTGCCCAATTGACTAGGCAAAACTTGGAATCAAGGCTTGAAACTTGATATGGATAAACTTGGGAGTCCAATATGAAGCAAGAAAGTCATCTTAGGCATTTTAGGTCAAAACATCTTTGTGCAAACACAAACCCTAGTTTGGGTCAACAGTGCAAGGAGAAGTCTTGAGCAGATGAAACCCTAACTGGATCTTGATCTCCAAGGGCTTGGTGATGAGAAATGTTGAGAAAATGGGAGGGTAAATTTTGGGGTACAACACCAGGCATGTCTTCGTAGGACCAGGAAAAGATTTCCACATAGTCTCGCAGCATCTGAATCAATTGTTGTTTCATACTGAGCTCCAGATTGGCACCAATCTTGACTTCCTTTCTGTCTGTCTCAGTACCCAGATTTACCGTTTCCACTGGCTCTTCATGTGGCTGAATGGCCCTCTCTTCCTGGAGTAACAGTCTTGCAAGCTCACCAGGCACTTCGCAATCATCTTCACCTTCGTCTTCGGCTAAGTTGATCGGATTTTCGAAGTCATAACTGGCAGTAGCAGAGTCGTTACCAGTGAGATCCAGAGTGGATTGGAACCTGTATAGGTGAGTGTGTGTAAATATAGCTGTTTTTCAATGTATAATAAAGAAAGACAAGGAGCGCAAGATTTGAAATGCAAAAAAACGTCCAATGCTTTTATTCATGATATATGAAAATGACAAATAATAAACCCTCACAAATGAAGCCACGGTGCCCCGGGTAAGACACCGGGCCATAAAGTTTCAAATTATTGTTCGTTACAAATTTAAAACAAAGGAGTTCATTACTGAGTGACAAAAGTAATAGGTATGTAGTCTTTAGCAGTCCAGTGGCTTAGTCCACTGTTGGTCGTTGGGTAGATCCAGCTGTCGAATTCAGATCCTTCTGCCTCGTCTTCAATAGCATTCACTCCCTGGTTGGTGATGAACACATGAGGTCTTCCAATTCTTGCCTTACGAACAGCCCTTTGAGCTTCTACAGTGAAACCCAAACCAAATTTATCAGTCTTCAGAGTGAAATCAGGAAGTCGGCCCCAGTTTGCACACTCACCCTTCTCAATCACAGCCCGGGCATCCCTCAAGGAAGCCATCTTCAAAGGAGAATCCTCTTCAGTCACAGTCTCTGCTGCTGCCAATGTCTGAGGCACCTCCTCAAAGTGTTGAAAGGGGGTCTCAATGAATTCCCCGTCCATCTCTATATACCGGAACGAGTTGAGGTGGCTGACCATGTACTCTTCCTCCCCCTGCACTGTCACAATTTTCCCTCTGACCGGGTACTTAAGCTTCTGATGTAATGTGGAGGTCACAGCTCCAGCCTTGTGGATCCAAGGACGACCCAGCAAGCAAGAATAGGATGGACGAATGTCCATCACATAGAAAGTGGAGTCAAAAACTTGAGAACCAACCCTGATTGGAATGTCCACTTCACCATGTACCATCCTCTTCGACCCGTCAAAGGCCCGGACAATAATGTTACTAGGCTTGAGCTCTAAACCCTCACAATCCATCCTGTCTAGAGATTTCTTGGGTAATACGTTTAATGAAGAACCGGTGTCAACCAACACATGGGCAAGAGTAGTGCCCCTGCATTCGATGGAGACATGCAGGGCGTCATTATGGTTCTTTCCCTTGGCAGTCAGATCGGCGTCAGAGAAACCCAACCCATTATCAGCAGTCAAGTTGGCCACACAATCGGTAAATTGATCAGCAGACGTTTCTTGTGGCACATGGGCTGTCTTCAGGAAGGACATCAAGGCCTTGGCATGGGCCTCTGAACACAACAAAAGTGATAGCATAGAGATCTTAGAGGGGGTATGCCCCAGCTGCTCAACTACATTGAAATCACTTTTCTTGATAATCTTGAGGATCTCTTCCATCTCTTGCCGGGAAGCTTCAACAGTGGTTGTCTTTGGTGCCTCCGTCCGGGCAGGCACATCAGTAGCAATCCCTTTGCCCCGAGCGTCATATGACCCGGCAGCAGGGGTAGAAACAGGAACTTGATCAGGAGGGGAAACAGGCACACTGGCAGGTGTGATAACAAGAGGTCTCTGAATAGTTGGTGGCGCAATATCTGGTGAAAAGAGCCTACCACTACGAGTGACTTTAGCAGGCCCAGTGATGTTGGTGATGCCGATACTGGTATCCAATTCTTGCTTCACTCCCAGAACATAAACATCTGCCCCATAGTGCCACGGGACAGCTTTGTCAGACTTATAAGGGATGGGCCCCGGAACAGTGATGATGATAGGAGCAATCTTGTGAACAGGCATAATTTTGACAGGCTTCTTTGAGGGAGCCTTAGGAGGGTTATTGAAAATAGTGACAATAGAAACTTCTTCATCAGGGGTAACAGGAACAACAATTTTCTTGAACAAGATCTCTTTGCTATCCATCAGGTTTTGGACGCCTGACTTTAGCAAAGGACAACCAGTAGGTGAAACAGCACAAAGAAGGCAATCTTTACTACATCCCGGAAATAAACCGGCTAGTAACAGGTTCCTCTTGACAGTCAACAACGGAGTAACAATCTCATCCATAGAGGCTACATACGGATCTTCTTCCACAACATTCACCCCATGCTGGGGCATGGGAGCAGTCACAACATTGGGCCTTTCGGGCGCTTCGAACTGTATTTCCTTAGCATCAATAAGGTCTTGAACCTTATTCCTTAGAGCCCAGCAATCATCAGTAGTATGCCCCGGGCTATCAGAGTGATAAGCGCAGCGGGCGTTGGGATTGTACTTTGGAGATGTTGTGTTTACCACCTTCAGAGCTTCCTTGATAGTTACCAGATTGGTTGACAACAGTTGCGGCAAGATCTGAGACAAGGTCATACTAAGCCGAGTGTACTCCCTTCTGGGTCTCTCACCTCTTGGTTGGTTAGATTGCCGAGGAGCGGCAGCAGGCTTTGAAATTACCACCGCGTTGACAGCTTGGCGGCGTTCCGGTTTATTTTGTTTCCTCGACCCATAAACAACACTAGATTCCTTTTTGAATGGTTTCTTTTCTGAACTTGAGGATGCACCTTTCTGTATCTTCCCCGACTTAATACCAGCTTCTATCCTCTCACCAGTCAGAATGAGGTCTGTAAACCCTGCAGACGAATTACCAATCAGGTGGTTAAAGAATGGACCAGACAGGGTCCCCAAGAACATGTCCACAAGTTCACGGTCAGTCAACGGTGGCTGCACCCTACCAGCCAAGTCTCTCCACTTTTGCGCGTACTCCTTAAAACCTTCTCCCGATCCTAGCGACATACCCTGGAGTTGGGTACGTGTAGGAGCGAGGTCGGCATTGTACTGATACTGCTTATAAAATGCAGTAGCCAAGTCCTCCCAGTTTCGAATACTGACTCCATCCAGCTGATAGAACCACTCGAGTTGAGCCCCTGAAAGGCTATCCTGGAAGAAATGGATCCATAAGTTCTTGTCTGCAGTATATGGTTGGATCTTCCGCACATAGGATCTGAGATGCAGTTTAGGGCAGGAAGCCCCGTCATACTTCGCAAAAGAAGGTGCCTTGAACTTGTGTGGGATCACCACTCCAGAAGAAAGACCTAGATCTCCAAAATCCAACCCAGGCACATGTTGAATCTCCATGGCACTCAGACGGTCCTCTAGTTGCTTGTACCTGTCTTCAGCGGGAGGGTACTTCTCATCATTGAAATCTGTCTCGTTGTCGGAGACCACAGGACTAGGAACCCTTCCCTCTTGGGGATTGCCCTTCCCTACAGAGGAAGCGGCCTGATCAGCCTCATTTTACAGTGTATTACCAAACCTTCGTCCAGTGTTGAACAGTACAGTCCTCTTCTTCTTCTTCTTCACCAGCAGAGCCTTCAATTCCTCTTGACCTTGGGCTAAGCCCATGACCAGCTCTTAAAACTGGGCGTTCTGGGCCTGGAGGGCCTTGATAGCTTGCTCATTGGATGATTCAGGATTCATGATGACTGCTGAAATAAACAGCGAAGAAGATTAAGCAACCTGTAAGAAAGAGTACCTGCGATGCATATGATTAATGGAATGCGTATGATTTATGTTTTCAAAGACAATCGGGGTTCAACTTTGTAAACAAAAAGGAAACACACTTTATTAGATTTAACTTTGAATTGTTCAAGAAATTGCCCTTAGGCGTTACAAGAATGAAAATACTGAAAAGGAAGTAAAAGCTATAAAAGAAATATCCAAGGCCCATCAGTGCTCCCATGGCCTCCTCTTCTCAGTACGGATATAGTCATTCAGGACCCGCTTGTTCTCCAACTGCTTGGTCAGCTTCTGGATTTTCTGTTCCTGCTCGTTGAACCTTTCCCGATAAGAATCCCGTTCTTCCTGTAGTTGCGCCCAAGATCTCTTTAATGTATCAACATCAGTGGGTATCTGAGAAGGGAGTACAGTTGGAGGAACCCCGTCTCTATCAGGATATTCAAGAATGATAGGCCTGACGGCTTCGTATGGCATACCTAACTTCTGAGCACGGATGCGGACCCATCTGTAGTAGGATTCCATAGATAGAGAAGTCTTCGGTTCCAACTCATGTGGGTCAGCTTTGTGAATTCTGTCCCAAGCCTTGATGAATCTACGATGCAGCTCGTCACTATCTACCTGAAACTCAAAACTGATGTGAGGCACCAACATCTCATGAGGCCCTGCTCTTCTGGCTCTTCCAAACTGACGGAGAGCTAAACATGGATTGTAAGAGATTCCTCCTTGGGTACCAATCAAAGGAACATTAGGATATTCTCCGCAACGATCAATAACAACCACCTCATCCAAACCTCTGAGAGTCCAAATGATGTCATTATCAGTGAGACATTAACCTATGAGCCCAGCCCCTTCCTTCTTTGTTCTTCAGCATGAACTTAGGGAGGTGCGAAATAAACCACCTCACTAACAAAGGAGTACAACACCATAGAGTTCCTCGTCTTCGGGCAGTACGAGCATAGAGTTGTTGCAGGATATCACCCAAGAGAGTGGGCACAGGATTCCGAGACATGAAGATCCTTATGGAATTGACGTTGACAAAGTTATCAGGATTTGGAAACAAAACTAGACCATAGATTAAGAGAGCCAGAATGTCTTCATACGCCCTGAAGTCTAAGTCATTCCAGAAACTGTTAGCTTTACCAATCAGAAACTTAGCCAAGAATCCCTTAACTCTACTTCTAGTCACCCAGTTGTCCATTACCTCCTTGTTGGTTAAGGGAAGGGCTGCAGCAATCTCCTCAAGCCTAAGAGTCTTTTCCCAACCAGTGAAGGGAGTCTGATCCAAAATAGGGATACCAAGCAAATCAGAGAATTCTTCCAGGGTAGGGACCAACTAGAAGTCTTGAAAGGTGAAGCAATTGTACAAGGGATCATAAAACTGGGTCAGGACACTCATCAGTTGTTGGTCCCACTTTGAAGTGACTAAACCGAGAAGAGAACCGTGCCTCTGGATGAAGGAAGTGGTGTTTGGAATTCTGTCAACCAACTCTTTAAGCAGATCAGGTGGGTGAACAAAGTTGAGCCGGATAGTATTCCTTCGCATAGGCATCATAATATCCTACAAAACAGAGCAAAGATGAAACCCTCTTGTCTTTGAAATGGGCCAGTCCTTATGCAGGATGCATGCAATGTTATGATGGTATGATGTTATGATAAAGCACACCACAAGTATTCACAAAGGCAAACATGATAAGGCACACAAGTCACACAAGACAGCCCTTAGAGTTTAGGCCAGCATGAAGTTCAGGTATTACCCTCTTTCAGTTTCGTTGGTTAAGACCTGTCCTATCAGAAGTGTTGGCTCCTAAATTCGACACCCTTGTTTTTATTACTATCAGCCATTAAAGCTGAAGGATGATTTCGACCAGCTGAGTCTGTCGAAATGCCCATCAGAAGATGGCAATGTACTTAGATAATTTCTTCTAAGTAGGAATCTTGTTGCCTTCGACGTCGAAGGTGCCTCTCGATGAAGGTGTTTGATTGTTCAGAGTGGAACGGTTTGAGATTCAAACGTTTGGAGGGAAAACGGTTCCCAGCGGTTACCAAGTGCAACGTGCTAAGATCTGGAGCGTCGAACGCTGTGAACGTGCCAAGTGGAGTCATCTCGAAGCAGTGTAACTACCCGACGGTTACTTGGGATGTGTTTAGTATAAATATTAGTAGTTCACGCAGTTTTTCGCGTGTGTTCACAATTATATACAAGTCACTCATATAGATTCGAGTACCCAGCGTGAGAGAAGGAATTGTTGAGAATGTATGTGTGAAACACCACTTTATTAATCAAAGTCATTTATTTTCCAGAAAATTTACTTGCTTTCTCCTTTACTTTTCCAATCGAAGCCTTCACTTTAAGCCTTCCTTTTATTCTTCATGCAATTTACATAAAGCTTCTTTATTTTCTTGTCATTTAACCATTATCAAACTTAATCAAAACCCCAAAATCAACCATGTCTTAGGATCAATCTGATCGATCCTGCGAGTCACCAAATAAGTAACCTTTTGGAAGATCAGCGGTTGTTTACCAATTCCCACGGTAAACAAATTGGCACACCCGGTGGGACTGTGTGTTGATTTTGAAGTTTAACCTTTTTACACAGAAATATCATCTTTTTCGAGAAGTATTGCATGTTATTGAGAAGTGGTAGAATATACACTAACAATACCAATACTGCCAGAAGAAGAGAAGCAATGGCGAATCCGCCAAACCATAACGAAATCCCACAAACGAATGTGGGAACAACGGTTATCCCAACCGTAAGTGAAGCGATAACCGCTGGTTCAACACCAGCAGTAACGGTCACAACAACGGGGCCATTACCTCCGTTCACTGGCACCAGAGTGCCTTTAGGAACTCCCCCACCAAGGGGAAAACTAAGCACAAGGCCTTATGTTCCCCCAGGATTTATGACAGGCGGTCAAAATCGAGAACCACTCTATAGCATGCCAACTTCTGACTTGGCTAGCCTGACGAACGCTGCATCCACTTTTTCAGACCCTTTAGTGAGTGCCTCTTCGCCACTCCAAGGTTCTGGAGTAGGTATGGCGAACAGAAATAGGACCCAACTCTTAGGAGGAACGTCCCAAGTAGCACATGGCCTTACAAATGCCTCGACAGCAGTCTTGAGGCAACAAATGGACGAAAGCAACCATGATATGGTTCAAATGTTGGCACAAACTTTAAGTACAGTGCTGAACCCTCTAATACAAAACACCACCCAATCGAATCAGCAGATGACAGCGCAAATGACGCGTTTGGCTCATTTCTTTGGAGTACCCCAACCTATTCGACAGCCCCAAAGGGCGCAAATAAGGGGAAACCAAGGTATACTCTTAGAGGAAGAAACCACTATCAACCAAGTCCAACAGCCTGTCGAAGAAAACCTTAGGGCACGATTGGAGCAGCTTGTCGAAGAACCTAGGGTTATAGCCCCAGAGGTAAGGTTAGTTAACAGAAACCAAAATGCTGACGAAGTAGTCCAGCATATCCAATACCAGAATATGGGTTTGGAAAATAATCTGGCAGCCATGATCGAAAGAATCATGACGCAGAATGGGATGAACATGGGCTTTCGTAGGCCCAATTTCACATCCCCACTGTCAGAATACGTGTTACAAACAGACTTACCTCCTAGATGTAAAGTCCCTAAATTCACTAAATTTTCTGGGGACACGACAAAATCTACTGTCGAACATGTGGCGAGATACTTGATCGAAGCAGGAGATATTTCAAACAACGAAAACCTGAGGATTAAGTACTTCCCAAGTTCTTTAACAAAGAACGCATTTACTTGGTTTACAACTCTCCCCCCAATTCGATCCATCATTGGACCCAGTTGGAGAGATTGTTCCATGAGCAATTCTATATGGGACAAACCAAGATAAGCCTGAAAGAATTGGCCAGTGTAAAGAGACGTTTCACTGAACCTATAGACGAATATCTAAATAGGTTTAGGTTGCTCAAAGCAAGATGCTTCACACAAGTGCCAGAACATGAGTTAGTCGAAATAGCTGCAGGCGGCTTAGATTATTCCATTAGGAAGAAGTTAGACACTCAATACCTGAGAGACATGTCCCAATTGGCCGATAGAGTTCGACAGGTAGAACGCCTCAAAGCTGAGAAAGCCAAGGCAACGAAAACTCATAAAAGAGAGAGGATAGCGTATGTCGAGATGGATGACGAGGATCTAGAAACCTTCGACGAAACTATAACCGTCAAAGAAGGCGAGGTCGATTTAGCAGAACTAAAACAAGGGCCACCATACTCTTGCAAACTGTTAGTCCCCTCAAGTGGAAAAAATCCCACTGGTCCAGAAAGGACCAACGATAGGTTCCCCAAAAAGACTTATAGTTTTGATATTACAAAATGTGATGAAATCTTTGACTTACTTGTAAAAGATGGCCAAATGATAGTACCCCCAGGGGTAAAAGTGCCTCCTCTTGATCAAAGAAAGAAGAGAGGCTATTGTAAATATCATAATTTTCTGGGCCATAAAACGTCTCAATGTTTTCTTTTCAGGAATCTTGTGCAAGACGCTATCGAAGAAGGGAGGTTGAAGTTTGCTGACAAGACCCCCATGACTGTGGACTCTAACCCGTTGCAGGATGAAGCCCATTATGCTGAACCTTCAGAGGTGAACGTGATCGAGGCATCCAGAAGCCAGTCGAAGAGGCCAGGAATCAAAATGGTTGAAGTCTCAAAGGACCATGTCAACATGCCAATCTTTGGCAGTTTTTCTGGGAATCTATCCAGAAAGACAATTAAGGCGGTCCAAAAGGCGGTCCAAAGCCCAAAGCTGGAGACAGTTGGAGCCCAAAAATCTGGAACAAGACCCAGTTCTCACTTGGCTGCAGTTCAAGGCCAGACAGAGGACTTGGAGATTCAGATGAAGCAGTTGACTCTTGCCAACAAAGACACCATGAATGTCAACATGGTCGAAGTCTCTGAACCAAAAGCATCAGAGGAGGCCATGAGGCAAGAACAAGCCAACAAAACTGCTTTCCCTTGGGAAAATGAAAATCTGGCAGATTTCCTGCAAAGATGCCAGAAAAAGAAGTCAGAAGTGATGCTGTGTCCCAGATGCAGTTCGATCTTTGACAAAAAAAGCTGCGGAACATATTCAAGGTGTAAGAGAAGCAAATAGAAAAAGGGAAAGTGTTGATACTCGACATGACCCCAGAAGAACCCCCCAAAGGAGTTCAAATCAAGAAAAGAGGCCACTGACTTTCATGCCTCCGACTAATGTGCCAGTAGATACATGGTACAAAACATCTGGTCGAAAGAGACCAAGCGAGGAAAGATGGCACTCCTTCGAAGTTCCAAGAGGTTCGTCTTTAACACATAAGAAAGAGCCTCAAGTTGCTACCCCTAAAGTGACACAGGTATCAAGCAACTACAAAGGGAAAAATCCCATGTCTCGATCTCAATGGAGGAGATACCAGAGGCGACAAAAAGCTGAGAGGGAAGCTGCTAATGAACCAAAGGCAGAATCCAGTTCAAATGTTCCTCAGAGAAAGCAAAGGAAACCTCTGGAAATACAACCAGTGACCAATAGGATAGTTTGGCCTAACCAGGGTGAAGTTGATAACGATGATGGTTCTGAGTCGGATGACACCTTAGATATCATGGTGAACATAGTCTCAATTCTGCCCAGGGAGTTCGACCGCCAGGTGGAGGTCGAAACAAGCGATTGGGAAGTGGAGCAAGAAATGGCCAAGCATATGCCAGTGTGCTATTTCGTCATGGATAATGGCGCTACTGAAGAGCAGAATGGGTTCTTCGAACCACCTACAGAGGCGATGAAAAATCACCTCAAGCCTTTATTTATAAGGGCTAAACTCGAAGAAACCACAGTAAATAAAATATTGGTAGATTGTGGGGCAACCATCAACATTATCCCTCACTTTATGCTAAGAAAAATAGGCAAAAGTGATGAGAATATCAAGCCTCACAACATGGTCCTGTCGAATTATGAAGGCGGCATAGGGACCACTATGGGTGTGATCCAACTGGACATCAAGGTGGGATCTATCCTTCGACCAACTATGTTTATGGTCATATCGGCCAAACCTAACTATAATCTTTTGTTGGGCCGTGAATGGATTCATGGTGTTGGAGCTGTACCATCATCAATGCACCAGAGGTTGCTACTATGGCGTCCTGATGGGATGGTCGAAAACATAGAATCGAACCAAATCTATTACCTGGGCGAAGTGAATCACCTAGGGCTGGCAGACTTCGACAAGAACCTGGCTCACATTGGGCCATGCCCAATACCTGACTTCGACTTGGCGCCAGCGCCGAATACTTTTTGTTCCCTATACCTGCACCCTGAGCATGGTTTTCAATGGGACAGAGAAGACTTGTCCCACATTGACTTTAGTGGGTTAACTGATATCCAACCAACTGGTTGGGGAAGTGAATTCAGTGACAATGACTGAGTCACAATCATTGCAGCGAATTTCGGCTTACGTAGCCGAAACAAAGATGATAACGGCTCTCGAAGCCGAAGTAAAATATATGGCCACACAGGCCAATGATCAACAGTTATCTTCTACAGGTCCTGGAAAGGACTTCGATCCAGAACCTTCTGATACCACGCCAGAAGGGATGCAGGAACAGAGGCTCGACGCCATCTACGACGATGAGCCTTTGGGATTCGAAAAGGACCCCTTAGCGAATAACATCAAGATGCTAGCGCAGGATCCTTTAGAAGAAATCAACTTGAGCGAAGGGTCAGAGAAAAAGCCAACTTACATTAGTGCAAAAATTGACCCAGAACTCAGGTTGGAAGTAATCCATTTGTTGAAAGAGTTCAAGGACTGTTTTGCATGGGATTACGACGAAATGCCTGGTCTCGACAGAGGATTGGTGGAACTTCAGTTGCCAATCAAACCTGGGAAGAAGCCAATCAAGCAAAGTCCAAGACGCTTCGCTCCAGAAATACTGTCGAAGATCAAAACGGAAGTCGAAAGACTGCTGAAGTGCAAATTCATACGCGTTACGAGGTATGTCGAATGGATTGCAAACATTGTGCCAGTGATTAAGAAAAATGGTACATTGAGGGTGTGCATAGATTTCAGAGATTTGAATGCTGCTACACCCAAAGATGAATATCTTATGCCTGTGGCAGAAATGCTAGTCAATTCTGCCGCTGGCTATGAGTACCTGAGTATGCTCGATGGTTATTCAGGATATAATCAAATTTTCATTGCTGAAGAAGATGTGTCGAAAACGGCTTTTCGATGCCCTGGGGCTTTAGGCACTTACAAATGGGTAGTGATGCCTTTTGGCCTAAAGAACGCTGGGGCAACATATCAGTGAGCAATGAATTCTATCTTCCATGATTTTATTAACACTTTTATGCAAGTATATATTGATGACATTGTTATAAAATCTGTTTCCAGGAAGAGCCATATAGACCACCTTCGACAATCATTCGAAAGAATGAGAGAACATGGTCTCAAGATGAACCCTTTGAAGTGTGCATTCTGTGTGAAAGCTGGAGATTTCTTGGGCTTCGTTGTCCACAAGAAAGGGATCGAAATCAACCAGAACAAGACGAAGGCAATTCTGGAAGCGAAAGCGCCATCGAACAAAAAGGAACTGCAATCTCTGTTAGGCAAGATAAATTTCTTAAGGAGATTCATATCTAACCTAAGTGGGAAAGCTCAAGCCTTTTCACCCTTACTTCGATTGAACAAAGAGGGATTCGAATGGGGGCAAGAGCAACAAGAAGCCTTCGACAAAATCAAAGGGTACCTCACAAAGCCACCTATTTTGGTGCCTCCTTGTAGCAACAGGAGTATGAGATTGTACATAGCTGCATCCGACAAAACTTTGGGAAGCATGTTAGCCCAAGAAGATGAAAATGGAGTCGAAAGACCCATTTACTATCTTAGTAGAGTTTTGAACGATGCAGAAACTAGATATAGCGAAGTTGAAAAATTGTGTCTATGTCTGTATTTCTCTTGTACAAAGCTCAAACAATATATAAAACCAGTTGATGTGTATGTTTCGTCTCATTTTGATGTTTTCAAGTACATGTTATCGAAACCCATCTTGCACAGTCGAATTGGCAAGTGGGCACTAGCGTTAACTGAATACTCCTTGACCTTTATGCCTCTTAAGGCAGTGAAAGGACAAGTGGTGGCAGACTTTATAGTCGACCACTCAATTCAAGTTGAGAGTATTAATTATGTGGAGATAGAGCCTTGGAAATTCTACTTCGATGGTTCCAGCCATAAAGATGGAACAGGAGTAGGAGTCTTGATTATTTCTCCAGAAAAAATTCCAACAACATTCAAGTACAAGATATCAGGTTCTTGTTCGAACAATGAGGCTGAGTATGAAACTCTAATTACTGGCCTTGAGATATTATTGGAATTGGGGGCAACTCGAGTCGAAATAATGGGAGACTCAGAGTTAGTCATTAAGCAAGTCACAAAAGAATATAAATGCATAAGAGAAAATCTCATTATGTACTTTGTGATAGCAAATCGTTTATTGAAAAAATTTGAAATGGTCAACATTCGACACATACCCAGATTGGAAAATCAAATAGCCAACGATTTGGCACAAATTGCATCTGGGTACAAAATTTCAAAAACGAGATTACAAAGAGCAATCGAAGTTCGAGAAAAGATAAAAGAAACTTGTCTGTCACCAACAGATTTGGAATCGACAAGACTAGGGTATGCTGATCAAAGTAACTTCGAAATTTCGTTCATAGACAATTTGTCAGAGCAAGATTGGAGGAAACCCATTGTGGATTATCTTCAAAATCCAGTAGCTTCGACAGAACGAAAAATAAAATATAGGGAGTTGAGTTACATACTCATGGGTAATGAGTTATTTAAAAAGACGCCTGAAGGGGTATTGCTAAAGTGCTTAAGTGAAACTGAAGCATACATAGCCCTTTCGACTACGCACGCTGGAGCATGTGGGGCTCACCAAGTAGGCCATAAGATGAAATGGTTGTTGTTTCGACAAGGACTATACTGGCCCACCATGTTGAAAGATTGTATCGAGTTCGCCAAGGGTTGTCAAGAATGTCAAGTCCATACAGGCATCCAGCATGTACCAGCAAGCGAACTTCACTCGATAGTGAAACCTTGGCCCTTTAGAGGATGGGCGTTGGACCTTATTGGAGAGATTCGACCAGCATCATCAAAGAGCAAGAAGTATAAATTGGTAGGCATTGATTATTTTACTAAGTGAATCGAAGCTATTCCTTTAGTCAATGTAGACCAAGAAAATGTCATTGAATTTATTCAAAAGAACATTATCTTTAGATATGGAATCCCTGAGACTATAACTACTGATCAAGGATCAGTTTTCACCGGTCGAAAGATGCAGGAATTCGCTCAGGAAATAGGCTTTAAACTCCTAACATCAACGCCTTATTATGCACAGGCAAACGGTCAAGTCGAAGCAGCGAACAAACTAGTGATTGGCTTGATAAAAAAGCATGTTGGAAAGAAGCCAAGAAATTGGCATAAGACGTTAGACCAGATCTTGTGGGCTTGTCGAACATCCCCAAAAGAAGCCATAGGTGCAACACCATATAGGCTAACTTTTGGTCATGACGCAGTGTTGCCAGCAGAAATTTGTCTTCAATCTGCAAGGGTTCAGAGACACCATGATATCCCCTCTGAAGTTTATTGGGATATGATGTTAGACGAACTAGTAGATTTAGACGAAGAAAGAATGCGCGCTCTCGACTTACTAAGGCTTCAGAAGAAAAGAGTGGAAGACTCTTACAATAAAAAGTGAAACCTAAGGCATTCTCGCCTGGAGAATTAGTTTGGAAGGTGATTCTTCCCATGGATCAAACGGATCGAAGCATGGGAAAATGGTCACCCAAATGGGAAGGACCATTCAGAATTATCCAAACTTTTTCTGGTGGAGCTTATGAAGTCGAAGAGTTAGGTGAAGATAAAAGACTCTTGAGAGTAAATGGAAAATATTTGAAAAAGTATAAACCTATACTCCAAGAGATCAAAATAAATAGCAAGTAATGACTAAATTAACCATAAATAGGCCAAAATGGAAAATTTTATAAATTAGCCAAAATGGCAATATTGTCAAATACAGATTACAATACATGGTTAAAGGGCTGAATCAATCAGAAGGGGATAGAATCTTTGAGTCGAAGGTACTTCGCCTGCTGCAACTCCAGTCTTTTGTTGCACAAGGCATTCACCTGGGCAAGCTTGGCAATTTGGTCGTCGAAGGCTTGGGCTTTCTCAGCAAACTCTAGGCCTTGTGTGATTTCAGCTTGACTCTCGGTGTCTGGAACAGTCGAGAGAAGCTCCTCCTTGCGCTTAGTATTGGCATTCATCTTGGCCTCCAGCTCTTCGATTTGCGCCTTTATGGAAGCATTGTCTCGGTCTATGGCATCAATTTCTTCCTGCTTAGATGCCTTTTGCTTCGATAACTCTGCAATTCGAGAAGTCGTCTCTGCTACAGCAGTCCATGCAGAAGAGCTTTTGCCATATAACTCTTCGAGCTGGCTATTGAAGCCCCTCTGTCGTCAATAGTCTGCTGAGACTTGATCAATAATGGAGTATAACTCCATGATAAAGCTCGAAACCTCCGGAGCCACAGCGAGCAAGTCAACTGCATTCAAAACAGCTCCCAAACATGACAGAGCAGTAGGGTCCCCCTCCAAAGCTTTCATCAAATATTTCTTGAAGAACTGAGCTTTGACCTTCGTCAAAGCCTCATCGAGAGGAGAAGTCTCAGTGGACTTCCCCGATTGAGTAGAAGCCTCCTGACTAAGATCAGAGGAACTTCCCTTGCTCTCGATAATGGCATTCAGATAGCCAACGGGATCAGTTTGCTTCAGGAGTGCTAAGTATTCTTTGGACCTATGCTTTGTTGAGGGGGTAACCTTTGCAGCAGTGTTGTCTTGGGGTTGAAGCTGTTGAGCAGCGTCTGCATCGACATGGCTATCTTCGACTTGAACTTCAGCAGTGCCAGCGTCAGCATGATCCCCTTCATCATGTTGTTCCTCCGACAGATCAACCACTTGAATCTCCTTTGGTTGTTGATCTTCTGTTTGTTGTTCTTCTGTCTCAGCATTGGCTTCATCTGTTTCAGCATTGGCTTCATCGTTCGCCAATTCTTTCTCTTGTGGCCTACTGAGTTCAGCAGAATCTAGTGTTTCAGAAGTCTTTGGCGCTGAGCTTTCAGTGGTTTCCTGGAAAAAGAAGAAGAAGAATCTTCCAGGTTAGAAAGAGACATAATCAAACGCGAGCATCGACACCTGAGTTAAAAAAGGTCAAAGAAATTACCTGCAGAGGAACTTCAGCCCCTGGGCTGGAATTGTCGCTTTCGACGGGTTTATTGAGCAAAACATTTAGTTCCTCCTCCGTTGGCTCTTCAATAATTACTGGAGGTGGCCTGGGTTTTCTCCCAGCAACCTTTATTCTGATTGTGGATCAAGTCTCAGGAGAAGGAACATCTTTCTTCAGTTTTCGCCTCTTTAGAGGAGCAGGGGGAGAGTCGACTTCTTCGTCACTCCCAGATTCGACCGTCAGTGCAGGTCGTTTCTTGGGTGAAGGTGCCTAAAAACCAATTGGAGTTCGATTTAGAAGCTACATCGAAAGTCAGAATGTTAAAACCAGAAGAAAATAATAAAAGTCTGGTTACCGGTGCTGAAGGTTTTTTCGAAAGACCTTCCCCCTGATGGCTTGTTGTAGTTTTCGCCGGTGCTATAGTTTTCACCGGTGGTGGAGGTTTTGTCAAGGGACCTCCTCCCTGATGGCCTTCTGCAGCTTTCTTGGCTGCAGGCTTTCGAACAACTGAAAGAAGACAAGTTATAATTAACAGGCGATCAGTCGAAATGGAAAGACAAAATAATTTGGAAGGTTGAACTTACATTTCTTTATTTTGTCCAGGACCAGAACAAAATACTTTTGAAGTTCATCCATAAAGTCCTTCTCGTTGAAGAACTCTTCAGCGTAGTAACTCTTCCACCAGTCTTCGAAGGATGGTGAACAGAGAAAGTTAAGCTGATAATCGAACAGTGAAAGGATTGTTCGACCAGCATACCTGCCGATATGCTTGGTGGCAGCATCTTCAGTATAGTCGTTGCAAAAATATAACATGGATTTCTCCCTAGGAAAAATAGGAGAAGGAAGTGTTTGAATGATACCAAACTGGCGAGAGACCAAGTTTGGTTGATACGCGATCAAGCTCAAGTGAGTCTTGGAGCTCTTGAAGCGCAGGGGCATTATTCTAGGTTTGAGAAATGCTTCCCACATTATTGTATGTTCTTCGACCTGAGGGTCACCTGACGACTTAGGATGGGGCCTCGTGAACCATTATGGACCAACCTTTCGTCGAGCAAAGGGAGCCATGGTCGAAACAAATTCTTTTCTTCTTGCAAACATCAAGACGAAGTTTGCAAAAGTTTGTTGAAGCTCCAGCCCATCTTCAGTCGGGGTCAGTAGAGCCAATTTGGTGCCTTCGATGCGCCTATTTGCTATCTCCGGAGCTTGCTCATTTATTTGAGTCTTCTGAGGTAAGAAAGACTCGAAGGTGGCATTGAGCCACAGCTGAAGTAGCCAAAAGGGTCCTGCAAGCAGCAGACTGGCTCTATTCTCGATGATCTTCAACAGAGTCGCTCCGCTGCTAATCGACTCGTACATATTCGCCAAGATTAATTCTGCCATGGTGGAGTTGGGTGGCGAGGGTGACCATCTTCTTTGTCACCTGTAAAGACTTTGTGCAGAAAGCAAAGCGTGACAGCCATAGGGCTAGAAACGCGATATGTTCTACATCCGACACAGTGGCTGTCGACCTATCATGGTAATGATTGATATAGGTGGTGTAGGTGGGTTTCGTAGCTGAGAATCCAATCTGATCCTCCGACATTTCCTCTGGGTCGAAATAATCCCCAGTAGGTCGAAGGCCAGTGATGGCAGCCACGTCGAAAAGCGTGGGTGTTAGCATTCCACAAGGAAGGTGGAAGGTGAAATGAGTGTAATCCCAGAAAAGTAAGGAGGCTATCAACATCTCAGGGGAATAGTTGAGACCCGTCTTCGACAACATAACTAGGTCGAATATCCCCAGATCCTTCCAGATCGAAGCCTGGCTTTTTTCCATTTTTTCCAGCCAAGCACTGTAGTCAGGAGTGAGGCTAGGGCTAGACCTGAAAGCCCTAACACCCCTATTGAAGAAGAGAAGATCAATTTTCTCCTTAGCGGGATCTTCGTTATCCTCTGCATCTTTTTTAGAGCATCCAACAGGTTTGAGCTTTTCAAGCACTGGAAAGAAGCTTTTGATCTTCATGGCTTCAGCGATGCATGGGGTTAGCGGGCCAGACATGGCGAAGATTTGGTTGGAGTATCCAACCGGAATCATGAGTTGGTGTGAATAGGCTTCACGTTCAGCAGTTTCTAGGGGTTCAGGAACCCTTCGTTGGCCTGTAGGAGTAACTATGGGGACAATGGAGAAGATCTTGGGTTTAGCATTTCTGGAAGGGATGTTAGAACTAGGAGCGGTAGAGGAACCTGAGGCCATTGTTGATGTTAAGGTTGAAGATGAAGTGAAGAACAAGGTGTTTGCAAAGTTTGCAGAGATTTTGTGTTCAAGGAAGTTTGAAGGCAGGATAGCGTGAAAAAGTCCCACAATGGGTACTTGGCGCTATTTATAGTGGTTGGGAAATCCCCAAATTCGAGGCCATTTAATGTTGCAGAAGATAGTGGGACACGTGGCGTCCCCCTGTTGACATAGCCGTTCTGCAGAAATGAAAGGGTGCAGCGTGCGCCCTCGTTTTTGAGAAATTGTCATGATGACAATTTGTGAAAAGACATTGGGCACGCTGCACGCCGTACTGAGGTGACGTCTTAGGTACGGATGAAATGATGGCTTTTTCTTGGGATTGTCAGTGGTTGGTAGAAGACAAAAAGTGCACAGTTTAATTTGTGGCTAAGAATGAAAAGACAGGTGTCGAATGGAATTTCAAAGAATGTCTTTTTCTTTTCAGAGTCGAAATAAGGCATTCTTGGGGGGCAATTTGTTGGCTCATAAATTCGACACCCTTGTTTTTATTACTATCAGCCATTAAAGCTGAAGGATGATTTCGACCAGCTGGGTCTGTCGAAATGCTCATCAGAATATGGCAATGTACTTAGAGAATTTCTTCTAAGTAGGAATCTTGTTGCCTTCGACGTCGAAGGTGCCTCTCGATGAAGGTGTTCGATTGTTCAGAGTGGAACGGTTTGAGATTCAAACGTTTGGAGGGAAAACGGTTCCCAGCGGTTACCAAGTGCAACGTGCCAAGATCTGGAGCGTCGAACGCTGTGAACGTGCCAAGTGGAGTCATCTCGAATCAGTGTAACTGCCCGACGGTTACTTGGGATGTGTTTAGTATAAATATTAGTAGTTCACGCAGTTTTTCGCGTGTGTTCACAATTATATACAAGTCACTCATATAGATTCGAGTACCCAGCGTGAGAGAAAGAATTGTTGAGAATGTATGTGTGAAACACCACTTTATTAATCAAAGTCATTTATTTTCCAGAAAATTTACTTGCTTTCTCCTTTACTTTTCCAGTCGAAGCCTTCACTTTAAGCCTTCCTTTTATTCTTCATGCAATTTACATAAAGCTTCTTTATTTTCTTGTCATTTAACCATTATCAAACTTAATCAAAACCCCAAAATCAACCATGTCTTAGGATCAATCTGATCGATCCTGCGAGTCACCAAATAAGTAACCTTTTGGAAGATCAGCGGTTGTTTACCAATTCCCACGGTAAACAAGAAGTAACCGGGTTCTAGAGGATCCCAATATCACTGACTACCCTCAATCGGTCATAACTCCAGCGTCGCAATCTTTTCTTGCAGCCAGAACCATCGCGAGAGTTTAGCCTCAATGGGTGTAGCATACTGCTACTGTTCTATGGCCAAGTTGGGTCAAATTAGGGTTCTAAGGTCGGTTGGTGCTTAATGACTCCTCAGAAGACCCATATTCTCCTCATTGCAACACAAGGGATATCGGTACAGACCAAGGTGCCACACCAACGTAGCCACTGCTTCACCCGTGTCGGTCTACGCCGGACAGGTCCCTCATATCTTATGCTACCAAAAAGGGTATCCCCGGATCCGGGTTAGGATCTATGAAACTCCAAGACAATGCCCACAATAATAAAGCAATCAAAGCAAAGCAATTGAAAACATAAGTATGATTTAATCCTAAGGTACACCTCACTTTAAATTTCCCCAGCAGAGTCGCCAGTTCTGTGATCGGTGGAAATAGAACTGACTGTTTTTTAATGCTGGTTCGCGAAATGTCGCGGTAAGCAAGAGTCGTCACCGTCTTTTATTTTCTCCAACAAGGAAAGGACAAAAGCACATCAAAATTCCTTTTCGAGACGTTTCTCGGGTTCGGGAGGTAGATTATAGAAAGGGAAGGTGTTAGCACCCTTTCTATCCGTGGTTATCCACGGGCTCTTAGGTACTTGCTCTTATGTTTTCAAAATTTGTTTGCTTTTCAAATGTGTGTGGGTTTTGAAAAAGTTTCGTTTGAAAAATTTCTAGGTAACTCTTGTATCTGTCCTCAAGAGTGTATGAAATATTTGTTTGAAAACTTTTTTGAAAGTGTAAGTGTGAAAATATGTTTTTGTTTGTTTGAAAGAGCAAGTACCCACGAGAATCTACCTACTCTAAGGAATTAGGCTGTGTAAGAGTCCTTTAGACAGTACTATCCCACTATTGAGAAGTAGGTAGCACCGTCGTTGGAGGTATTCGGGTCAATTCGATTATAAGGGACAATATGGTCACCGAAGCAATAGTAGGACACCTTAGAAGTAACCCTAATGTCCTAGATCCTTTTTATACGAGGCAACCGTTTCGAGGCAACTGGATCTTAGACAGGAGGGCGACCTCTAAAACACCCTATACTTGACGACCACGTTTGAGGCAACCAGTGAGGCGTACCCTAGGAGTGGCATGTGCATGTGTGTTGTTTTTCAGTTTAATATTTATCTTTGATCATGCAATGGTGAGCTACGAGTTGTTTTTAATTGTCATACAGTCTTGCAGGCATAATTAACAGTTAAGAGTGCGGAAAATTAAAGTGCGGAAAGGTAAAGCTACGCTATTACAAGGCGCGGGTCTATACATCGCCAAAAACATAACCCGTTTTGAAAAGTAAATACGGAAAATTAAAGAAAGCAATAAAATCCTAATTACTATTACATCCTTTGAACAGATACATAATAATCACAAATAAGAATAATGCGCGAAAGAATTAAATTGGAACGTCCTAGGGTTTTTGACCCTTTTGAGAAATAATGAAAGAAAATTGTCTTTTTTGTGTTTTTAATATTTTAATGAAAAATAAAAAGAAAAAGGAAATTAAAAGTCAAGAAAACCCTAGTTCTAAGTTTATTTTAATTATTAATAAAAAATGTCAAAGTTAACCTAATTAACTAAATTAATTAATTTACATTTTTATTTACAAAAATAATAATAATTAATAAATAATAATAAGAAGAAAATATGATTAAAAATTGTCAACCCTAATTCTACGTGATTTTTATTTGTTTATGAAAAAAATTAAAATTGACCTAATTTAAACTAAGTTAATTGTTAGTATTTATTTACAAAAATAATGATTAGTGAATTTAATAAATGATAAAAATATTTACAATTTTGTGATCTCTGAATTTATTAAAAATATTAATTTGTTGGTTAATAATGATAATTAATAATGATTAAAAGAATTAAGAAAGAAAAATAAAATAAAAAGGAAAATAAACCAGGGGGGCTTGAAGGCCCAGATGGAGGTGAATTTGTTGAATCTGTCCCATTAAGCATAAAGCCATGTTTGACTTCCTTGAATCGTCCAGATATGCATTGACTCCTGAGTACCATGGTCTTCATTCTTTGACCATTGGATTGAGGGTTGTGGACACTTGGCTAGCTGATGCGTGAGGACATATGGTGGAATGCATTGAATGGCCTGTATAGAATTACATAAGAAAAAATATTATTGAGTTTTGGGGGGACCTGGGAATCGAACCCAGGTCCCAGTAGTTACCAGACACATCATCAACCACCACACCACGCTGCATGCTTTGTTATTATAATAGATAATGAAAATAATATATAAAAAAATCAATTATGCTGGAAACCAAAAAAGCGCGCATCATATTCAAACTAGCCAACCATGTTGAGACACGTCCTTCATATTTTACCTTTTCCTGTAAAACAAAGAATAAGATAGCGGGGGTTTTTAACCCCCACAACATGAAACTGCCAATAATAACGATTAGGCGTACAGTGAATATAAAAAGGGCGTGATGGTTGCAATGTCTTCGTCTCATTCAGACGGTTTCAACCATGTGCGTTTTATGGTCTAATTTTACTGTATGTTGAAAGCCCCAATCTGAGAGCTCCGAAACCCTAGATTTCATTACTGGTGTTTTGCGTTTCAGGGCACCATAAGGCAATTAATCAATACCAAAAGCTTCAGAATGATGTTAGCAATGCAAAGCAATAATCAAAACATGTTAATGATGCATAAAACTTGAGATTCGATTATGGAAAAGAATGGTAAACCGTGTGACTGAAGTGAGGGATTCTTTGAG
This sequence comes from Vicia faba, assembly GCA_948472305.1. Classification (NCBI taxonomy): domain Eukaryota; kingdom Viridiplantae; phylum Streptophyta; class Magnoliopsida; order Fabales; family Fabaceae; genus Vicia; species Vicia faba. Next base: position 7,768 of record CATIWC010000257.1, on the reverse strand, counting down.
TGTTAGAGCTTGTTTTTGATTGCAAATTGCTTCTGAGTATGCTAGCAACGCGTTTGAATCAAGAAAAGGGTTTGAATTGTGCTGGAAGGTTGATTTCAGTTTTCAACTTTTTCTTGATTTTTTGGAATGTGGTTATGGTGTTTGATAGCAGCTTGCACGTGAATGATTTTAGGTTTTGCTTCAGCATATGTAGTAGAATGAAAACTAGGGTAAATCTTGGTCAAGAATCCATTGTATTCATGTTTTGCATCTTTGATTTCAATCAAATCTTTTTCAACCTTTTTGATTGAGAAACCTTGCCAATCATGGAGATTTTGATGTCCTTGATGTGTACACGAATTGCCAGCTTGCCCTAAGTGTATTTGCATCACAAAAAGATTTGAAAACCATATCTTTTGAATTTTCCTACAATTAAAATCAATTAAATGAATTAATATTAATAAAAATTAAATTAATTAATTAAAAATAATAAAATAAATCAATTTAAGCTTAATGGGTCGTGCATAGGCCTTGGGAAATGTTTCAAGAAAGAATTTGAGGCCCATTAGCAAAAATGAAGTGTTTTAGGCAAAGTTGACTTTTACGAATTCCCAAAAATTTCCCAACTTCTCCAATGCATATCTTGCTCAATTTTGAAGCTATGAACATGTTCTTGGACATTTTGGAAAGGTATTGAAGTCCTATAACCAATGCCTTTGGTCCCATGTCATTTGGATTTACCAATCTCAAGTTATGGTCTTTGACTTAAAGTTCCTTTTTGTTGACTTTTGAAAATGACCTATAATGTAGAAATTGATAACTTTTTGTGAGAGCATTTCTTGGACTTGGAATGTGAAGATGAGTTGTAGTAAATGTCATCCCCTTCAAAATGAGCATTGCATGGGATTTTTATGATGAACCATAAAAATTTTATGCCTTGGTCAAGTTACAGTTGACTTTTTCAACTGTCCAAAAATAGAAACTTTTGCATCTTGATGATTTTTGAGCCATGCTTGTGGAATCATGATCAAGACTTGATCAAATGATGATTCTGGCTTCAAAATAAGATGTTGACCAAAAAATTTGACTTTTGACTGTCAAATGACCATTTTACCCCTACAGTTGATTGTGAACCAAATAGGGCTTTTGACTGTGGACCTTGATGCTGTGAGACTTGCAACTTGGCATGTAGATGCTTGACAATGCATATAGGCCTATGGGACTTGTTTGGACCACTGAAAATATCAAATTCTTTGCAAGAACCAAAACCCTAATTTGGACTGGCTTAGGAGATGTCTGAACTGTGCAACCCCTTGAGTATACTTGAGCAAATTGAGATGATGCTTGTCAAAACATTGAAGAATATGGGAGGGCAAATTTTGGGGTACAACAGGATCTACTGGTGTTGACCACGTGGTGCATGGTGTGCATGTTAGACCTGCAAGCATGGGATATGGAATACAATTGTTAGAAAAAACAAAATGCATAACCTGGTGTCGAACCCAGGTCCTTCCCCTTAATTCGAACTCCCCCTAATTCGAACCCCCTGAGTCCGAATCTGGGTTGTTTTGTCTTGAAACTGATTATATCATGAGCTTCAAAAGCAAATTCAGATCGTGTCCTAACAATGGCACGATCTTATTCCTGCACATTATCTTACATGTAATACGTTCATACAAACACAAACAATATTAGCAGCACAAATATGCAAGCAATATGTATTTAAATGGCCTAGAAATACAATTTTGATTTTGTAAATCCTTACCAATCGGAGATGCTTCGATCTGTAACCCTGGGCGTGGAACAACTCATGTAAGGGCTTGGGTGGCTTCTTGGAAGTCTCAGAATAATGATTTGGGCGTTAGTTTAGATTGATAAGGCATGTGATGCAGGTTTTGAATTTTGACAGCTTTATGCAATTTTGAGAATTTTGATATGGTTTTCTGAGGTAGTGTGTGGTGATTTGAGGTACTGTCTGCTGTGGCTCTTTGAGGAAATTTTTTTGTCTCCCCTTCTTCTGATTTGGCCTTGTATTTATATAGGGATGTGGTGGTGAACAAATATGGCATGAATCAGCTATTAATCATGGCTTTGAAAGCAAAATCGAAAGATTTGAAAAGTTGCCATTTTGATAATTTTCTTGCCATTCTTGAAACATAATGAACCTAGACATGTTATGGTTGGTGTCTTGCTCGAATTTGGGCTTCGAGCTAATCAGTCCAAGTCCAACAAGCTTTATCCCATTAGGTTTTCGTTTCGACTTGCATCTCCATTTCACATCAATTGATTCTTTCGACAAGCTCCCAAGCTTTGTTCTTTTCAAAGGCTCTGAATTCTAATTCGAATTGCTCAAGGCTTCATCATCATGGCTTCTTTGTCTTAGTCACCATCTGCATCAATTGTGTAATCTGGAAACCCCTCATATCCAATCAGCCTAGTCGAACTCAGTTATTGTTCCTTTCGATCTCCTTTCCTTCAATTCGACCAATCGAAGTATCACCTCTTCATCTTGACTTGTCGAAGCTTCGTTCTGTTCTTTTCGATCTCCCTTCCTTCAATTCGACCAATCGAAGTATCACTTCTTCCTCACTATGCTTGAAACATATTGATCCAAAAGCTCTAAGATGACTAATATTTGGCTCGACCCTAACGGTCCTTTTATGAAATCACGCCACGTTCGAAGGTTGCACGTCCTTCGAACCATTAGACTTCCACGTGTTTCTTCAAAGCTTTTGAATTCAAAATCCTCAGTCGAAAGGTCTTTCCTTGTAATGCTTCGAATATCTTATAATTTAATAGTTCAAAAACAAACCCTTCGATAACAGTTCAGCATAATGAAGCTCTTTACTAGCTCTTCATCAATCGAAGACTTCATAAAAGCCCCCTCGCACTTTCTTTCAAACTATTCTTTCTTCGATCATAGTGTTAATTATTCAAAACTTGTGTAATCTAAATTCCCAGCTAACACTTCTTCGTTGGGCATCTAATTAGAATGCATACTGCTGTCAGAGCTGCTTCAGCCCAAAAATCTCTTAGACATATTCTTAGCTTCCGACATACACCTCGTCATGTTTCGTACACTTCTTTTCTTTCTTTTTGTTATGCCATTAATGTGAAGCGTATAGGGTGCCATAGAAATCATTTGAAGCTTTTGCAAACCAAAATTCTTTGTGAGAAATGAAGCCCTAGATGGAAATCCATTGCTTAAGAGGAGAATTTGTCTGGTCAATTCTTGGTCAACCTTGAGCAATTGGAGACCTCAATGCGCATGCCTTGAATAGAATGGGAGGGCAAATTTTGGGGCACAACACTGGAGAAGTCATAATAGCTCATATCTATTATTAATGAAGGGAAGAGAAAGATGAACTAAAGAGAGAAGGAAGGGAATAAGGGTTTCTTGGAAAGGAAAAAGAGAAAGAATTGACGGAAAAGATATGGGTTGGAAGGGTTGTTTGAGAAGTCAAAATAGATTGTATCGGCCATTGAAAAAAATAAAGATGGATCGTGGAGAGATAGAAAAGTATCAGGGTTTCTTGGATGGAAAATACATAGAAAGAAATGCTGGAAAATATAGGGGTTTGAAGGGTCGTTGGAGAAGTCTGAATAGGCTGTATCGATCATTGAAGGGAAAAGAAAGTCTAATCAATGAGAGAAGAAAGAGGATTATGGTTTCTTGGAAGGAAAAACGAGGTAAATAAATGTAAGAAATGAAGGAAAAGAGAGAAAAAAAGAGAACAAAAGACAAGAGCAAAAGAGTTTTTTTTTACCCTCGTACCATATTGAAATTTCACATCTCCAAAATAATACAATTATTTTATTATCAAAATTTGACTAATACAAAGAGATAAATCGTGTAATTATACACCATTAAAGAATAGTCTAACCTAGGGGTGTTCAAAACCAAGTTGGTCCAATAGAAAACCGCTAACTGACCCAAATCGAACTGAAACCGCAAAAAATTGTATTTGGTTCGGATATGTTTGAGCCATTTTTTAACAAAATCGCACAGTTTTGTTTAGTTTGTGGTATTTATTTTACAAACCGAACCAAACTGTATTATGTTACAACTCAAACTTCACTTAACTCACATTCAACCCAAAGTCAAACCTATTATATTTTAACCTTACAATTACAAATGATTTTCTCTTCCTCACACTTAAGGTTTCAGTTTAAGTCTTCTCAAATCTCTCACAGCGGTATCACATCTTCTTCTCTTCTTCTTTTCCATGTACATCTCGTCTATTCTTCTCTGGTCTCTCATCTCTTATATTTTTTTCATCTTATTATTTTTATTCTATTGCTCTCTCTTCTAATTATATTTTTAATGCATATCTTCTTATCTAATATCTCCTCTCTTATGCTCTTTCTTTTTCATTTTCTCTAATCTTTCATCTCATCTGTTTTTTCTATTTCATTATAATATTTTTCATATTGCTTTATGTTACTATTTTATGTTTTTTTATTCCACTTTTCTCTAATCATATTTTTGTATATTAAATAGAAAGTTATTGTCCAAATATCATATTTTTATTTTTATTTGATAACACATAAATGACTAAATACAAATTTATGTCGTCATCTATATGTATATGTATGACTCAATAGTTTTTTTTATAAAAAATCAAACCAACCGAATCAATGAAAACCACATTTATTTTGTTTAATTTGATTGAGATTTATACTTAATCGAACCACATACTTTTTTTTCTTGCAGTTCAGATGATTTTTTACGTCAAAATTTCTCAAACCACATCGCAAACACCCATAGTTTAACATGTATTGTAAAAAAAAAAACTTAAAACAAACTAATAGATTATTTTCTTATGATATATAGCCAGATTTATTTCTACTTAAATAACTAGAGTACCAAAAGAAGAGAGATACATGTTCTTATCTAATCTAATACAGTAACATTCTAGAATGGTCGAACTATGAGAGGAAGTCCATGATTGGGCCTAAGAGACAACATGATAGTAGGAGAATAGTGATAACTAGGAGAGATTTTAAAATTAAACTTAGAGAGAAGTAGTGTTAGCACTATCTTATATTCCATGAAAGTTAAGTTTCTACCAACACATGCTCTTCCTCCAAAACCAAAAGGCAAGTACCCCATTTTGTTGTTGGATTTCCCATTTACATCATTCATAAATCTCTCTAGTTTGAACTTGTTGGCATTAATCCCCCATATTGTAACATCATGGTGCATTGCTACAACATCAATCCAAATATTTGTCCCTTTAGGCACCTTTAAATTATTAACTTGAATATCCTCCATAGTTTGCCTTTGCACATTTGGAGATGGTGGGTAAAGTCTAAGTGCTTCACTCATCACCCATTTCATCTGCATGTATAAAAAAATTACACACATTTAAAACTATGATATAGAGACACATATTTAACTCATATTCTTTTTCCTATAATATAACAAAAGCCACAAAATTTTGAATTCAAATTACCTTCTTTAAATTAGCAAGCAAGTTGATGTCAAGTTCTTCAACATTACCAATCACTTGTTTAATTTCATCTCTCAATTGGTTTTTCCAATCTTGATGCAAAGCTAGAAGTAGCAAAGTCCATGTGATTGAAAGTGATGTTGTTTCATAGCCACCAAAGAAAAATGTCTTGCACTCATCAAGCAATTCCTTTTTTTGTTAATGTCTTGTTCAAGTTTCCATCAATATCATGATTTCCTTTCAACAAATGACCCAATAAATCTTGTTCATGTTGTTTCTTATCATTTGAATTCATCCTATCTTCTATGATGGATAACATGAGCTTGTCAACTTCTTCACCAATTTTCTTTGCTTCTAATGTTTTCTTCAAATTAAATAATTTTTCAAATGGAACCCCAACATATTCATTGGTCTTAAAAAGGATCATCTGCAAAGTTCTTAATTGATTAAAAACTAATTTTCCATTTTCACCTCCCATTCCAAAGCTTGCTTTTGCTATGATCTCTCCGGCGGTTGCTACAATCTCATTTTCGACATCGATTTCAAGGTTGCCGGAGTTAATTTGGGTATCCCACCTTTTGATCATTTTCCTGGTGGAATAAACCATCATGCTTGCCATTGTCTAAAGAGAAGAAAAATGTTAAACATAGTTAGAATATGTTCGTTAACATAATATTAATAAAAAAATATGTTTGTATTCAATAATCTACCACAACAAAATTATTTTCTTTTATATGATATACTTTTATTCCTTGGACTCATATCTCAATGTATACCTTTCTTTTGTATAGTAATTAAAGTAGTTATGTTTAAACAAAATCAACAAGACACAACTATTAAACAAAATCAGATCAACAAGACACGACTATTAAACAAAATCAGAGAGAGAGAGAGAGTGTGTTAAACCTTAAGATTAAGTGGAGTAAATGTCGGGGCTATAACATGTCGATGATGGACCCATGCGGTGCCTTCAGCCATCACCAAACCATTTCCAACCATTGGTTCTCTATCTTTTCTAAAAACACTTGGTTTCCCCCATTTCTTAGCCAAAACCTTTGAAGACATTATCTTTAAGAATCCAGGATCAACAATATATAAAAACGACTCTGTCCCCAACCAATAAATGAAAACTTTCCCTATGAACCAAAATAACAATGCATTATTCAACATAAATACATATCTATCACTATTAAAAAAAATATAATTGATTTGTAAAATGGGATTCCTAGTTTACCAAAATATTTTTGCCAGGAATAATAATAAGGAGAAGTGATAGAGTGAATGTTATGAGTGATATCAAATGAAGAAGAAAATGATGAATTTCTTTTCATTTCTTTGATGTTTCCAAATGGAAAACAAATCCACATTTCTTAAGTTTTACAAGTTTGTGGTTAGGTAAAACCCACCAAAAATATATTAGTATAGTAAGCAAGCAAAGACATATAGCTAGTATAATTGAAGTGGGTACAAAAAGAATTTGTGATGATAATGCTACAAACTTCATCGTTCTTTTTTCTCTTTCTTTCCTTCCCACTTTCAACTGCTTATATATAGGTGCACTTGTGAAGTGAAAGCATAATCCAAATTTGGGTAAATATGATACGATAATTTATATGTTACGGCACTAAAAATTATTGTTATAATGATGAAAACAATGGAAACAATTGTAATGTTTTTCAAACGTGATTGATGTGTATTGTTTGTGTGTAATTATTATATTTTAATTTATAGATATATTTAACTTAAATTTTAATTTGGTACACAAGTTGGTAGTATTAATAAAAAATTATAATAATTCAACTTATATAATAATAATAATAATAATAATAATAATAATAATAATAATAATAATAATAATAATAATAATAATAATAATAATAATAATGTTTTCATAATGTTGTTATTTATGATATGAAAGTTGCTTGAAATAATTTTTTAAGGGACTCAGTCATTATTTAAGAAAACAAATATATATATATATATATATATATATATATATATATATATATATATATATATATATATATATATATATATATATATATATATATATATATATATATATATATATATATATATATATATATATATATATATATAAAATTTTTTTCTCTTTCTTTCCCTTCCACTTTCAACTGCTTATATATAGGTGCATTTGTGAAGTGAAAGCATAATGCAAATTTGAGTAAATATGATACGGTAATTTATATGGCACAACACTAAAAATTATTCTTATAATGGTAAAAACAATGGAAACAATTATAATGCTTTTCAAACGTGATTGATGTGTATTGTTTGTGTGTGATTATTATATTTTAATTTATAGATTTATAGAT